>KZ806883.1:106142-120209 GCA_000696205.2 Oncopeltus fasciatus
TTACTTATTTATTTATTTTTATATTCAAATTACTATTTAATGTTTTGTTATGTTTTTTATTTATAGAAAAACAGTGAAAAGGAGCAATATGATGAATATAATAATTGAAACCAGCGTTCCATTCAAATTGCATTGACTACAAATTACTATGAAAAAAATTGTAATAAGAAAGTATATCTTTTTGACTACCGGAACTTTTATAAGAAAACAATTATGTTTTTGAGAAATTTCTAAGTTGAAAATAAGCTATTGTTTAAGAGAGCGGTGTTATTTTGTAAACTTACAGCCACCTAAATATAAGGTTGTAAGAACCTGGTCTTTGGGATTTGGTAGGCAGTGTCTCCACGCACTAGAAGGAAACGCAGGCGAAGTGTAATCAGCGCTTGGGGATTATTCGGCCGCGGGTGGTGGGGGGAGGGATAGGGCGGTTCTGTCTTTGTGCCACACAAATCAACTTAGCATGTGTGTGACTGTGTGTTTGCAAGTCAAATCCCAGGCAGTGGTGGGGGGAGGGCGACACAAAGAGCGCCGCTAACAACCTCCCCTAATGAGCCGTGCGCGTATTATGAGCCCCCCACCCCTCAACCATCCCCTAACGCAGGGATACATCTGAGAACTTCACGGTGATAATGTAGATAACAGCTCTGACGGGGCGCTATCTATCGGGGGATTCAGTCTGTCGTCATCGACGCTCGAGTGTTCGCGAAAACGGCAAGGGTGGGAGGTCGGATATAAAGAAGGAACTCTCTCTGTATGTTCGCTACCCCCTCTACCTCCATCCGAGTAGATACAGATAGATAGACGGTAGCTTTTGTTATTGTTATATATAATTATTCAGTATTAAGAGCTTCAATCAAGAAGCTCTCACAAGCCGTTTGTGATGTTTAGATGAGGCTACATAAATACGAATTAACACATTTTTAATATTAAATACTTAAATATTATAAATTTAAATCTAATTATACCAATAATTTATCAACAATCATATTAACATAAGTACATCATACACTGACTTAAGCACATTTACTGTAAGCTCAACATGTGATCAACTCTTGATAGCACGACTCAAAATGTGAAAAAAAGTCAACTTATTTTCTCTGATCTTACATAGACTTTGTAAAATATGACCTGATTGAAGAGTTTATTAGTGTATATATCAATATGTTGATACAAAAAAACAACAATTTTATTCAAAATGCACAATTTTAACAAAAATTTGCCGAAGTTTCGATACATTTAGGGCTGTAATAAGGAGTTTTTGGCGAAAATCTACATGACTGGGTTGTAAATTGCACTACAGTATTTATACATTTTGACAATAGATCCCTCCTTGTCCTCATGACAGCCCTAAAGACAAACTTTGGTAAAATTTTTCATAAAAGGTACATTTTTGAAATATTATAGTTTTATTTAACAACATATTGACCAAACCCCAATTAAATCTTCAATCAGGCCTAATTTTAGTGAGTCCATCTATTTATTAATATATAACACTTCATCATTTTTTTTTTTAATACAGACAGGTCGTCCAATGATGGATGGCTATTTATATACAATAAAAAACAGTGGGCCTAATATTGATCACTCCAATGCTAATCTATTCAGAATTTATTTTAATGGTTTTGTTAATAGTGACATATTTTTTTTTTTAAATTGTCACTTTTTCAAATTAAATTGTTATTGTAATCCATTTACTTTTATTTCATAATTATAAAAATCATTGATATGATTGTTATAATCTACCACAACAAAACATTTGACCAATCTGTTTTAAAGGCTGAATATTTTTCTTTCTGATCAGGAGTATTTTTATTCTTGTCAGTCATATTATTGTTCCAATAATTTTATTCCTATAACCATACTGATTTATCTTAATCAAAGTCTCAGTTCCAAAACATTTTTCAAACCTGTTATGTATAATTTTTTTCAATATTTTAGGGAAGATTCGTAAAATTGCCAGGGTGAATTATATCCCCTTGTTTGTACAACCAAAAATATCCCTGATTCGTCTTGCGATAGTAATAAGTCTGAAGTATTCCCCATTTATTTTAAGAGTGTTACTCCTAAATTATAAAAATATATATTTCAGGCAACCCTCGACTAATCCTAGTATAGTGTTCCTAGTCCTTATAGTTAAAATATTCCACTAAATTCAATTATAGTTTATGTATTTTTTCTTAATTACTGATGTCTCAACTCTTCGGACTTGTTTCATTTAATTTTTCTTAACTACAAAAAGTGGCACATGAATCATTACTTTATTTATTTGTCCCGTTCACAATTTTAAAGTAAAGGAACAAAACTCAAATAATAAATGTATGTTACATTTGTGAAAGATTAAGGGTTTAAAGAATGCACATTTTAAAAACTTATTATATCTTCGTTATCATTAGAGATAAGACAAAGCCTGTCGGGCGACAATCGGGTTGTTGGTTGAATATCATGCGCTATTTTTTTTTTTTTTGTATTTCCTTGTCAACTGATTAAATTATCATATTAAGAAAATAAAAGCATATCTGTCTAATAGGCAACAATGTAATTTTCTAAAAAATGTTTTCTACATGAATTTTGCAAAGACATCTAATCAAGGAAATTTATAAATGTAACTTTGAAGGTTAGATTATCTTTTTAACTTTAAAATATAAGCAACTTCGGTATTTAGGCTTCCAACTGGACACCAAGGAATAAATTCTATTTTGTTTGAAACCTGGTGACGCAGATTGTGAAATATCAAAACTTTCAACTTTATAGAACATTATAGATGTGAAAATTAATTTCCTAAGATTCCTGTACTGAACAATTTTTACGAAAATATATTTATGCGCATAACTCTAAAGTTTATGGACTTTCCTCTCTTCTTCTATCCAAAGAGTGTAAAATTTACTGTTATGCCAGTGACGGCATAAAATGGCATAACATTTTATGTAGTCATACATGTTTTGTTCAGAGAAATGAATGAGGAAAGTGGTGTTATTCGCAAAAGAGAGGTATATATTTAGATAATTACGGAAGAGCTCGACCTCTATGGCAGGGATTGCTTTGAAGATAACCTTCGTGCAGTCGCATCAATTATTGTCTGAAACCTCCCTCTTTCAGAGCGCTGTGGAGGGAGAATTTTACAATCAGGAAATTTCTCAAAATTTTTTACACGAAGATAAAACTTTTACGTGTCATATTGATTACTAATTACTAAAACAAGTTCAATTTCCGAGGCAAAATCTATTTTACATATTCCTCTTTCATTATTTTCTTCTATTTTTTAGTTTATTATCTTTAAAAATATACTGTTGTTATAGGATATAGGGATATAAACTTCCTCAAAATTTATTACTTAATGTTTTCGAAAATAGATTTTATAGCAATGTCTACCGTTCACAAAATTTGGAGTGGAGAAGTGTATTAAACTGTATTTGTGTCTAAATATAGCGGAAATTACTTTGACAAAATTTTATAATTGAAGCTGTATTGCAAAACCTTCGTGGTACCCTTAGATCATACTTCTCTGCTACAATTTTAAACAAGGAAGAAATAAAGATATGAAAAGATAATTAAAATAATTTAAACTGCTCTGACACGGCAATTTAATTTAAAGATGAAACAGCACTGGTATTTAATCGCCTTATGGAGAAGAATGTAGATTTATGTAGTTTTAAAGAAGCGACTTGAGAATATTCTTTTTAAAAATAAATATTAAATTTGTTGTTGTGTTATCCCACGTAAATTTTGAACAATTAATGAGAGGGAATAGAATAAAAAATATAACTGTCCAAGCCAGGAGTCGAACCTGCATCTCCTGCTTTCCGGGCCAGTATGCTAACACTTACACCACCGGGAGGAGCTAGATAACTTATTAAATTATCAACACACAGGTTCGAGTCCAGGCTGGGACATATAGATTTTTTATTCTTTTCTCTTGCATTGATTGTTTAAAATTTACGTGCCATAGTACACCACAACTAAAATAATATTTATAAATGAAAATAAAAAGTAAATAACGAGAGTCGATAAATAGCTAGACAATGTCTAAATAGCATAAGAATATGTATTCGTCTTTCATGGAGGTTAGGGTGCTGAGAATTTAATAAGTTATCTAGCTCTCCCGGTAGTGTAATGGTTAGCATACCGGCCCGAAAAGTAGGAGATCCAAGTTCGAGTCCTGGCTGGGACAGTTAGATTTTTTATTCTATTCCCTCGCATTATTATTATTTTTTTGATTAAATTCTTAACCGATCCATCTTGGGTAAAGAGTAGGATGAAATAAAGCCCTCTATAGATGTGTATTTTCGTGAGTAGGTAAGCGCATGCGCGCTAGTTTGGGTGTGCCTCTGCATGTGCGTTACGTTCGTCTGTTGTTGTAAGCTTAAAAAGCAAAGTTTGAAAGTGATTCTGACCAGAAGATTTATAAATTTCTCAACTTTTTTTTAAAAAATTTTTATAAAAGTTATTTGTAAAAACCGAATACTGGTTCAAGCTGTGTACTCCACAATTTTTTCTTTTTGTTTTCACTTCTCCATCAAAGTAGTACACATATCCCTACTAGGTTTTGAACTTGATCTCAGAGGTTATTAAAAAACTTACTCATTCGAGCCCTTATTTCTGAATATAAGTTGGGGGCTGAGTTAGAAACTTTTATTACTCAGATTACACTCTGCTTGTTTGTTGCAAACTCTTCA
Organism: Oncopeltus fasciatus; assembly: GCA_000696205.2. Taxonomy (NCBI): domain Eukaryota; kingdom Metazoa; phylum Arthropoda; class Insecta; order Hemiptera; family Lygaeidae; genus Oncopeltus; species Oncopeltus fasciatus. The sequence goes on from KZ806883.1 coordinate 110,816, forward strand.
GAACATCTAAACTTCACAATTTCCCTCAATTTCGTAGAGGTGGGGCTCTTTCTACTCCTGGATGAGTGGCTAGCACGGTATTCACTATGTACACTTCCAATTCATTTCTAAAATGTTCCGTCTCGCCATATCCAACTTTTAAATAATTTTTAGTACTAATATTTAAATAATAATAAATAACATTTAATCAGTTTTTAATTATTATCAGAATGCCTGTGATTTCAATACCTCTAGTTCTGAACAGAAAAGTCTGACTCGCAGGATCTGCATAAGATAGTGGGAAAGTGCAAGGAGGGTAAAAGTTAAGAGTATTCATCCTGTGTCCTTTGTAGGACTCTCTCAGAACAAGTCGAGGAATCACTCATCCTTCACAGTTATATTTATAAATATTTTCCTAAAATGCGTTTTTTTTTAAATAAAATGTTATAGGATAAACATTTTATAAAATACCTTTGGCACCTGTTATGTTTAACAAATTGTTTTGTCACTCAAATAAAAACAAAGATTTATTAAAGTTTTAATTATTTTTTCTTTCTCTAAGCTTACTATATCTCATTTTAAACTAAAATGTATACACTCAGTAGGTTTAAAACAAAATTTGAAATAAGAAATTTAATTTCATTATTTTAAGAATTGTGGACATGAGAGTAACGAACTGTATTTCTTAGCTTATATAATATGGATTTTAATATTTTTAAATTCAGGTTATGTTACCAAAATGAAAAGCTTGATATCCCCAAGGGAAATATCCTAAAAAGGCACAAAGGTCCCTACTTTTACCCCTAAAAAGAGTCATTCTTAACAGCTTCTTCATAATTACATTTTTTTCTCTATTCGTTCCCAGTCGAACCCTACTACCTGGATCTCCTGCTTTCCGGGCCGGTATGCTATACATTGCACCACCGGGACAAGCTAGATAACTTTTAAAATTCCCAACACACTAGCGAGAGCCTGACCCACGAGAATTTAATATGTAGTGGGAATTAAATAAGTTATCTAGCTTGTTCCGGTGGTGTTACGGAAGCATTCCGGTCCGGCAAGGAGATCCAGATTCGAGTCCTAGCTGGAACAGATAGATTTTTTATTCTATTGCCTCTCATTAATTGGTTAAAATTTACGTGGGATAATAAACAACCAAAAAAATATGTATAAAGTAAGATGTTACATTTTGCATTTGTATTTTTTTACGATAATTTAAATTTAATTTTTAAGTAATAACAAGAGTTTATGGTAAATTGAGTGGGATGCTCTCCAGATTTTTCTTCTTCTTGTAGGATGTTATTTAGATAGAAGAGTTTTGAGTGAGAAGCCGTTTTTGCGAAGAAAGACAAAACTGCCATTAGAACAAACCGCCTAATCGTCTCTTGTCTCGAAGGAGAGCTAGATAAGCTATCCCCACCCCTCATTACTTTACTCGGCTGTTTATTTGGAGGGTAACTGAGGGTTAACTGCGGTGTTCTCTTGTTCAAGACAGGACACAAAACCTGAACAATAGAAGGGTGAGAGTTATTTTACTTGGCTTCATAACCACCACCCGCTTTCGGGACACTGTGAAGTTAACGCTTCAAGCGAAGACTTTTAATATAAAAATAAATGACCTGTTATCATTTCACTGTGACCTAGGTAGACGTATAGAATTAGGATGTGCGTCAACTCAAAAATATTCCAGAATCAATTCCGCTATTTTAGAAAATACTTTTAAAAAAATTTATGAGGTCGAAAATGAGTGACGAGGAGGGCTCACATAATTAATTTTTTTTTTTAAATCACTAATTTTTAACAATTGTTATAAATCAAAAAAGTAATTCATAGGAACAATTATAATTCATGTACTAACGGGTTTTCAATATCTGCAAGAAACACCTGAAAAATGTTTTTTCTCTTGTAGCTGTATTTCTTTTAGATGTTAAAGAGTTTTTTTTTTTTGTTTTTTTTTTTTTTAACTTTAAATATGCCAGTTCCTTTTTATGAAGATTTGTGAATTATTCTAGTACTATGAATAACAAATGTCATTTATGTTAAAGAAAAAAAAATATGAAACTCGTAAATAACCTTTATTTAACAAAATAAATCTCTAAGGTTAAAATAGATGGTTCCTGTAAGGATACATACTTCATTTGTCTGGTCAATATTTTTAACATACTTTTTAATTAATCTTAATTTTCATAATGACTCCTCCAAACAAATTCAAACAGATATGAGTCAAGATGATCCTTGATTTGTTTGATGATGCCCCACAGCCAAAAGGCCAAAGAGAACAAAAAGCCAAAAAGATGCGATAACTGAGCATTCAGAGTCGGCATCAAAAGAAATTACGACATAAGTCGTGGGCCTCTACAAGGTTAGACATTTTTATAAAAAAACGGGATGCATTGTATAAAATTCTTTGAAGTGTCTTAGTAATTTTAGGACTATAGACATAAAAATTACTTCAGATAATATAGAAAAAAAATTAATAAAGTTTTCAAAGAATGAAAAATTATATATTTCAAAGAGCAATCTGAATCTTGTGATGGGTATAACAGAAACTTTTAGAGAATCATCCAAGATATGTTTAGCGATATAACCACGAAAAATACACAACATACAGACAGACAGACAAACACAATAACTCTTACTTGTGCCATGTGGGGAATATCCTAGCAAACATAATAATTTCACGTGCTCTTACTAGGTTTTATCAAACTCAGCATTTTATAGGTTATTTTATAGTTATTTTCTTGAAAATTACCGAGGACGAGCTATTGTTATTACTCACGGAACTGCGAGGTCGTTCTACACCTGGCCTAGGCGCAGATATTATTAAAAGATAAACCGACCTCTTTGCCATTTAGTCAACCAAAATCTCAAGTCTGGGCTATTTCCAACAAAACTGAAAATTGCAAAACTTTTGCCAATCCGTGAAAAAGCAGATGTATCTATATTTCTAAATTACCTTTCTACATCTATGTAGTTTCTAAGCTCTTAGAAAATAGTGTAAAGAAATTAATAATAGAATAGAACAGGTTAAATATTATATTGGAGTCTCTTCAATAACACTGCACAACAAAAAAATATTTTTTTAATGTTTCCTACACTAAATTAGTCTATTTCTACTAATTTTGGGGTGATAAAAACGAAAATAACATTGAAAAATTTTTATTAGCTCTGGTTTTTGAGATATACAGCACTTAATCTTAAAGAGTAGTTATACTATACGTGAAAAGTGAAAGTACAAAAAACAATATTGTTATGTTTCTTTTAGCATATTTTAAGGACAAAATTGATTTAAAAAAACATTATTCTTAGTGTTTTGACAAATAAAAGAGGTTTATACCACCAAATGTCAATTAAGTCAATCCGATGTATTGTAAGATCGCTGTCGTTTAGCTTGTCTTTTATAAAACACTTCTGGAGCATCCCTACACACAGACCAGCAGTAGTCTGCAAGCATTGCTTCATTCCAACGGCCCTGATATCTCTGTTCTATTAAGGCAATGTCATGATGGAATCTTTCTCCATGTTCGTCACTCACAGCTCCACAGTTTTGTGGGAAGAAATTAAGATGAGAGTGAAGAAAATGAATTTTTAAGGACATGTTGCATCCAAGTTGGTGGTACGCTTGAAGAAGCTCTTTAACCAATGCTGTGAAGTTATCATCTCTTTTGTTACCTAAAAACCCATGTACAACTCCCTTAAAGGCTTCCCAGGCTCTTTTTTCATTTCCTGTTAAAATCATGTCAAAAGCAGGATCATTTACGATTTCACGTATTTGAGGCCCAATAAAGATGCCTTCCTTGACTTTAGCATCACTCAACCTGGGAAACTTTGCTCTCACGTACTTAAAAGCTTGTCCTTCCTGGTCCATCGCCTTCACAAAGTTTTTCATTAGTCCCAACTTAATATGTAATGGGGGAAGGAGAACATCCTTAGGATCTACAAGAGGCTCGTAAACTACATTTTTCTCATTAGCGTTTAGGTCTCGTGAAGGCCAGTTCACTTTTTTATAGTGAGATTTTCTATCCCGACTGTCCCACAGACACAAAAAACAACAGTACTTGGTGAACCCTAATTGCATTTCTAGGAGTATAGCAATGACTTTCAGATCACCACAGATTTGTCACTTGTGTTGTTCATATTTGATTGATTGGAGAAGTGTTTTCATATTTATATACGTTTCCTTCATGTGAACTGCATGACCTATAGGAATAGAAGGTAGCTGATTTCCATTATGCTGAAGTACAGCTTTTAAGCTTAGTTTTGAAGAGTCTATAAACAGTCTCCATTCAGATGGAAATAAAGTTTTTATTGAAAACAAGAGCTAATATATAATTTGTATGGTCATTTTCGGTTTTAACACGTGGAAATACATTAAAATCAGCTAATTTCAACCCCGAAACAAAAACTTTGTTGTTCAGTGTAATCAAATAAATTAAAAATGGCAGTAAGGTACCAAGGATCAATTTCTTGATCTTTCGACGACATATGACTCTGTCGATCGAGGAATATTAATCAATAAACTTGAAAGGATAGGGCTGAGTGTAGCGATTCTGGGTTGTTTTAAATTATATCTATCTGATAGGCTGCAGTTCTCGTGGAAAACAAAATAAGAGCATCTGGAACAGAGGAATATGGAGTCGTGCAGGGCTGCACTCTCAGTCCCCTCTTATTTCCAATTTATATAAATAATCTGTCGAACTTGAGTACAGAAAAAGAATGTACCCAATGCTGATGACACTGTAATTTTCTGCAAGTCAGAATTGGGTAGAGACAGAGAGATGCAACTTAGAAGAATCCTAGAACGGTTTGACAGCTACAAGCACAAACATGGGAAAAACTATATATAACTGTGATGAAATAATCAAAGTCTCTGACATAACACATCTTGGAGTTCAAATTGAACACAGACTCAAATGAGACAAGCACTTAGCCAAGGTAACGATGAACATTAAATCCAATCCATGTATTCCGATTACTAAGTACTGTTTGTCGGTGGAGCATCTTCTTCCTATTTATCATGCTTTTGTGAGTTCCATTTATAATTGTGTTGTCTTCGTCTGGGTTGTGCATATTTGTTGTTTAGAAAAATATCCTAAAATTAATTTTGAATGTCCCTGTCCGTTTTCCATGTGATGGCACATTACAGCCTTTTCCAGTAATACCTGTCCGGTACATCTTCTACAAACTTATTTATATTAACCCATAGCATTATCCAACCTTTAAAAAGCTCTCCTATCCCCCATAACAAGTAATCCTATCATTAACTTCCTTCTACACAAGATAGACGCCTTTCCTTTTCATATATAATAATATTCCAGTAATCATTCAATAAATAATATTGAAAAACAATTAGAAATGAAATTATACAGTGAAATTATTAGTGAATGATTGTAAAGTATTTCAACAGATGGTAATGAACGATCAAGTACGCTGAATAATGCTTTCAACCATTTTGCTTGTCAAATTCGGTCTAGTGACAAATTTTTATCTCCCTAGCCTGCATACTATCTGTGGGATTTAGAATTAATAGCACGAGGCTAATTTTTTTTTTTTTTTTTGGTTTTGGATAAAATAATAAAGCTCCGTCAGTCATCTAGTCTTAGAAATGGAAGGCGAGAAAGGGTATGACCTAAGGCACTTCTATCTGCCAGAATCCATCCTACTCCATCTTCTGTGGTTACTCCGACACAGTGCCGGCGACAATAGTCAGTACTCCTAAAAGACTCGTAAAAATCCTGTGTCTGCAGGAGGAGAGGTCGTTCATTATTACTCGGCCAAGGTTGACTCCCCCTCAAAAACATTTTTTTTAAATTTAGAATAAATAATAATTAGAAATAAAATTAATATGAATTACTAAGTAAATTTTAGTTGCAACCCTCTCACAAACGATTTCTATTAAAATTAAATGGTATCAATTAATGCTGATACATTTGATCTGGACTGTAATAATCTGCTGTCTATGACAGATTCCTTCTCTGCATAAACTTGTCATTCATGTAACCAATTTCAGTTATTTCGTTGATATTTCATTTTGATCCAAGAATCAACAGATTTGAGCTTTACCAGGCTGTAAGAAAACTACTCATCTATAGTGAATGTCTTACCCTACTTTGAGATAAAAACTTCAATTTAGTGCACAAAATAATATTTTATTCCTCTAATTAAACAAATTGAATCAAATGGTATAAAATAGAGTCAAAATATGGAGGAATAATGAACCTGGAAAAGCTCCATTTGGGAAGAAGTGTATAAAGAAAGGACTATTGTCCTTCTATAAATCCCGACTACTTCTGAAAGGCTTTAAGAAAGAAAAGTAAATCGAAGGATGTGGTGAATTTTAGCGGGAAGCACTTTGGGAGTTAGGGGAGAGGCCATTTGCTAAATCAGCTGGGAAGGGGGTTGTTTGAGACACTAGGAATGTATTCCTCACAGCTCTCCAGGGACATGTAGGGCGATAAACATTTTGCGAGTTAGTTCTCTGGCTGTTTCATCGCCAGAAATGTTCTTCCCAGTGCCATAAGCTTTTCTTTTTTTCGACTTTATTTTAAGATCGGAATCCCTATTCATGATTCTGTATAGGAGTCTTTGTCGATTGAGTTCTTGTCTTTTACTTTTAGTATGTTCACTCCATGTGAGTCCCGAGTCAAAATGGAACTGCAGGTAACGAATGGTATTTGAGAGTGGTAATAGAATATTGTTAAATCTCACAATTTCAGGGAAATTAAATTCGTAGTTGGAAATTAACTTGAACGCATTTCGCTTCAATAATTTGTATTATCCTTTTGCCACACCATTTTATAATGCTATCAAGATGATTTTGTAGATTTTTAGAAGCAGTTTTAGGATCGGGGTGGGAGGATAGGATAGCTTTGTCGTCCGCAAACAGAGCTAAGAGGGTACTTGGATAGGTAGGGATGTCAGTGTACAGGATAAACAGGATAGGTCCAAAGTGACATAATCGATAAAATTATCAATAAAGTCCTTCTTTAAAAAACTTTCCAAGAAACACAACTATATACTACCCCGCCATTAATCTACCATTTTTGGAAACTTTTAAAATTCTTTCCGTTGACCCACACATGTAGGACACTCTTGGGTCACTCTTATAAGGTATGATGTGGATTCTGATAACGGACAAGCCTAAATGCTTAAAGTTACAAATAAAAGGTCAATATTGATTATTAAATTTTGTATACTCCGGGAGTGGTGCTGGGATATAAGAAACCCCTCGTACGACCCTTACGAAGCTGTTGGATTGCTGAGCATAGGGGCTACCTCACAAATTCCTCAACAACTTTGCTGGGGGTGTAGTTCGTGCTGCCCCCAGGACGTTGTAGCGGGTTTATTAGTTTAGCGGGGGTTGAGGGGCGAGACCACCATGCTATTTCTCTGCCGGGGGCTTATAGGTGAGAGGGAGCTAACCTGCTCCTGGAGAACCTCCCTCCACCCTACTGCCGTATAAACTCTAGGGGTTGGTTTACAGCCCCAACCCTCCCATCCCCCTCCCTTACTCCTCGACCCATGAGTTCGACCATATAACATTACTCTTTTCATTGTTGGCTAGCCCTTTCTGAATGATCATCTAGGAATTGTCGATAGCCATAAATAAGTCAACAGAGTATTACACTTCTACTGGAGTCAAATCTACTGTTACACAGTTGCAAAGAAGAAGGCAAAATATTTGATAAAATCTAAGTACAATAATTCATAGAGATATATAAATCATAGAGTTACAATTTAATAGCTACATTAAAATTCAGTAATTTATTTAACTGGATATTAAAGAATGTAAATATTTAAAAATTTAAGAATAATTTGGAGATTATTAACTTTATGAGGAGGGATTTGTAGGGCATTCGGGTTTGGAATTTTATAAAAAAACTTTTTGCTATCGTTTTGCCTAAACTTCAAGCATTCTTCCGGCTAAGTAACAAAAAAAAAAAAAAACCACAACAAAATATAACGATGAGTCTATATGTTATAATAAAATAAATGATCGATATCATAAAATAGTCTCCAATGAACAATATGAATGTAATATTAATTTTGTTTTTTCTTCATTTCGAAAACAATTAATAATCACCCGATATCTAAATATTCCATTCTACTAGTTCAATTTCATTAAATTAAGAATTATTAGTGATTATAATATAATTAGTAATTTATTTTTTGCGATCAAATTGGCAAATTTAATTAAATATTGGCAGGTTTATTAAGAATGTTTTGTACAACGCCTTCTTGCCAACATTATTTGAAATTGCTACTGGTATAAACTCTTCTTGAGGAAGGCCGAGAAGAAACCAAAGACTTACCTCGCTCTGGCCGCTCCAGTACGTCATCAGCTGATGGGAACGTTGAAGAGGTGGGGAAAATAGCGTTGAGGAATAGTGGAATTACCACAAGAGAAGTTGATGATAATATCTCATTTAATTCGTGCCAAGCAATTTTAACGGATGTTTTGGGGATGAGACATGAAAAGTGAAATTTATTCCGAAATTACTACATTTTGACCAAAAGTAGTCATGCCACACCATCGGATTTTTTCTTGTTATCCGAAACTCAAAAAAGCCACGGGAATTTGCATTCCTTGAAGACACAAAAACCGCATCGCTGGATGAGCCGAAGGCTATACCAAAAAATGCTATTGAGATGTGCTTTTGGAAAAAAATATTGGCAAAGTGTATTGTATCTCAGGGGTACTTCGAAGAATACAAAATAAATATGCATGAATAAATAAATATTTTTTGGTAAAATAAATAGTCAACTTACTTACTTACTATANAGAAATATGGCAGAGTGCCTTGGGAACAACCCCTCTACAGTGGATGGGCTGTTAAACTTTCTTAAAAAAGCAGGTATAGCCTGGAAAATCTAAATTAAAGAATGAGATATTATTTATTATTTTAGTTAATAATTATTTATTTATTATAATTTATTAAACCATTAATTTAGGTTGTTATAGTGGTCGAAATAATCCTGATTCCTGTCTTTTATTAACTAATTTATAGTAAATATATTAAAGGGTATTTATAGGGCGTAATAACCTAGAAGTTGATTGCCCTCCAATGATCTACTACTACTAACTATAGCAATCAAGAACAGGTGGATAGAGAGTGCAGTGCACAAACAAAAAGAAAATATCACAGGGAGCAAAATTTTCGGGGATCTCTCGCCCTTCGTCGGTGAGGAGCAAAGAGAAACTTGGCTGTGTGTATTGTGTAGCGGAACGGACTCAAAGGCGATTAGGTTTTCCCTAATCCTCTTTTTGTTGGCAATTGATGCCAGGTCTTGTAGAGGCTTTGAGAATGTGGATATAGACACCCTCTCTCGTCTTCAGTTGCAAATCTGAAGAACGGCACAATAAATATCGTTCTAATATGGGTTATTTGAAGAAAATTTTATATATATATATATA
>KZ806883.1:134746-155590 GCA_000696205.2 Oncopeltus fasciatus
CCCCCCCCCCCCCCCCGCCGCCCCTCTGCATTCTAATAAAAAAACTTAAATCAGGCCGAAACGGATACCGAAATATTTACATTTCTGTTCACAAGTCGGTTTAAAATTAAATTTATTCACTATATCCAGATCATTCTATCCATTAACATCATTCAAAAGTTACACAGCAAAGTTGAATAACTAGAATGAGTGGTCAAACTACCTGAGATCTAAATTTTAATTAGGGTTTTACAAAAACACCATTAGTTGTTTCATTAATGTAATTTGGAAATTCAGGTTAATTTAGTTAGTTAATTAATTGGAATTTAGGTGTTTTGGATATTACAAACACAATTATTCATCAATTACGTAGCTGAGATATTTTCTTAGCCATTGCTTACATTCCTTGTTGTACTGGACATTTCTTTATTTAGCATAATTGGTTCTAGGTGAATCTGTTGAGGATTGTGTAGGTTAAATGGGTTAGAAGGAGATATTTTTTTATTATACATTTATCTCTGTAATAAAATTCCTTACGTCTAATTCTTGCATTTCGAGAGGCCGGGATCGAAGTATCCCAACTCGCAGTAACGGGTCTCTCCAACGTAACCACGAGCCGTTTCAGTACAAACTTCGTACCTGAAAGACAATTACATCTTTAGAAAAGTTCTGCAATGACTGAATTGTAGCCATCAGTTAGGTCTTCTTATTCTTCTATCAGTATGAGCGCAAAGGAAAATGTCGCATGGTTGGTATCCGGATTCTTTATGTGAAATAATCAAGATCTTACAGAGAACCTGATGTAGCCCAAGGGAACCATCAAAATGCCATAGAAGACAAGATTTTGTGTTCAGTTTCATAGATATTTATGAACTTATGGTAAGGTGGTTATATTGGAGATCCTGAAGATTTGTATAGCTGGTAGAAAAGATAAATGCTGTAAATAAAATTCATTAAAATGAATATGACAATGGAGAAAAAGTTGTAGTTCAAAGATTTACTTATTTTGAATTCTTAAAGAAAAATAATTGATTTTAAAATATCTATGTCTATAATTTTATTTGAATAGTTCTTCAGGAACTCCCAGTTTTGATAGACGGGATTGCTACATTAGCTTAAAATTTATAGCTGTAAGAAATGCAAAAGGAAGAATCGAATATAGTCTTTGAGAGTCTTGGACGAGGAGAAGGAGGATGTAGAATTTTGGACGACTGCAGCTTCAAAGGCCTAATAAATCAAATTATCAGAAAGAAAAATTCATATCTGTTTAAACATGTTCATCTCAAGGATCTATTTGAGAAATGGAATTCTAAGAGGGTAAAAGAAGAATATGGAAATCTTGGGGATACAAGAGTCCCACCATTTTCACCATTGCCTACCTGGTGGGGTCTGTCGGATGAGGAATATGGCCTATTCCTGGACAGAAAGTGAGGCACTCCTGTCTGTCTTCACTGAACCACTGTCCAGGATCACACTGTCCAAGCTTGATTGGACCGTCCACTCCACAGTACGCAAACAGTCTGTAAGAAGAGCGGACAATGGGCACCTTCATGAAGGCCTTTCCGTCGCAATTGATCCTGTGAAAGTAAAACAACATGAGACGTAAAGTCAACAAAGTTTTTTAAACTTAGCATCAGCAAATCCATAAATGAGATTGTTCGTGAATCCATCTCCTTTAATGTTTGGTCAACTGATGGCTTCTTCAGGTTAGAATGAGTGCAACTCCAGGTCCTGGTGCCATTTAAATGAAGATGTATTTCTGAATTTCAGATTATTTAAAAATGTATAATTTTATTTTATTCATATATAACCTTGCGTGCTTGACAATGAGGGAATGTTGTTCTTGCTTAGCTTTAGCATGTCATAGAATGGCTTCTTCAGGGCAAAAAACAGAATTGTTTCTTCATTCAGCCCAGAAGAAGCCATTGCAGGATGTGCGAAAACTGGGCAAGATACAACTTTTTGGTATGGTTAAGCACGGAAGAAATATTTATAAATTTTTTCTAGATACCATGGAAGCCTAATTCTTCATTCTAACTTATAAAATGATTTTTTTTTTTTTTTATAGGGAAAAATAAAATCTCACTTAAATAACCGAAAACTCTCTAAAATTTACTAGGGGACTAGAGGGTCATATCCAAGCTAACCTCAAAGTCGATGGATTTGAGATCTGCCATCTATTGGACTTCCATTATTTCTGGAAACAATATTCCCAAAAATCGCAGCTGGCTTCATTCAGAAATCTATCACATCTTTACTGGCTGTGTTAGACCTCTTTAGTAATGAGCTTAGCTAAAGTATTACTTTGATGCTGAAAAATCCGAGTATTTGACTAATCCTCCTCTTCTCATTATACATGGATTTTTAGAATCCACAGCCTGAAATATCATGGAACCTTTTTCTTTCTTGGTAGACTTTATTTTTGGGCCACTTACCTTATGGGAGAGTGAAAAGTGCATGAATTAGTTTCATAATCATAATGCTCCTTGTCCTTGCAGACTATTTTTGAGGCAGTACCATTTATGCAAATGTAGAATTCACTGGTGCTTCTTAGAGCAGGCAAGTATCCATTTGCTAAAACAATAAGTTATATTTAAGAAATATGTTGAGCTTTCAAGCTTGCAGATATATCCCCTTATTTTGGGGGGATTAGTATCAAGTTATTGGGACGAATTTTCTTTCGGTATTTTCGAAAATTACTCCTGAAATAATGCATATTAAAAAATGCATTTAAGAATTTAATTTTGACTGTTGGGCGGGCTCTCTTTTTTAAAATATTGATATAATATTCGTTATTTTCTCTTTACAATATAAATCCTTAGAGAAACTCATATTTTTTTTAAATTATATCAGAAAATACAATAAATACAAGGAAATTGAACAAAAATCTTACTACCTCAGCCGGGACTCGAACCCGGATTTCCTGCTTTCCGGGAGAGTATGCTTTCCATTATACCCCGGAGGCTACCTAGATAATTCCTCCTGCTCTCCGCACTTTACTCCAAGTCTAAATTCCCGAGTAAAACGAATATATCGTCTTATGCACGAAGGAGCTAACATTGTCAGCTATTTGTTAGACTCCTGGATTTTTTTTTCCTTAAAGATAAAAGAGCAAAGGGTCTGAGTTCCGGCTGAGGTAATAAGATTTTTTTATTCTATTCCCTTGCATGTATTGTATAACATTAACCCGAGATTAAATACCACAACTAATATTAGTATTTATATATAAGTAACAAAACTTTAATCGCAATACATTCGTTCTTCATTAGAGTTACTTAAAAGTTTAAGTGACGCAATAGCTGTAGAATGACGTTTCTAACATTTATATTATTTTAGCTTTAAACTAAAAATGTTTTTAATAAGCAGAAAAGATTTACGAATGTAACTAGAATGATTGAGCTCTTACCGCACTCTTCTTTGTGCCTACCTCATCACTAGTGGTTATAGGGAACACCTACCCCGCTACTGGTGGGTCCCCAAAGATTTTCTAGTAACCATGAAGTAGCCTACAAAATAAAAATTATTCATAATAATGACGTAACTTACCCTACATAAGTACATAGGAGTTATCCCCCTCCCCGTTTTATTATGTGTTTAAGGATTAAACCCGATATGAACCCCCGAATATTGTAGTTTTAAGGCACTCAACTACTGTGGTCATCAGCACACGAATATTAGCTAGGTATACTGTCAAACGTAACTCAGGGGGTGCGTCAAAGGGCGAATTTCTTTTACTTATGTATTGATTATTAGTATTATTTACCAAGTGTTTTAGTACCTTCTTATTATAGGGTTTTATGTAATATTTTAGATCACGCCTTTGTGACACAAGTGGTCCCCGAAGTCATGATATTTACTTTTAATAAGCGTTGCGGCTTAATTGTATTGTGTTATATGACCTCTGTGTAATTTTTTAGTTGGCCAATGTACGACGTAGTTGTAGCATTTTGTACCGAGTTTCTTTATAATGAGTATTGGGGATTTAGAATATAGGGTAATTTAAATATATTTTACAGTCGTATTAAGGGGTGCGTGAAGTAGTAAATTTCTTCAAAAAGTGCGTTGCGGGTTTAGTATTTTCGTATTTTCCTTAGTCTTATAGGATCTCGTTTTGAATTTTGTGGATCATGCTTTTAATTGTTTAATTTATTGAAACAAAGGATCATATGTAATTATATAATCGACTAACGTTTGATGCAGAGGGTACATCATTGTGCAAATATCCTCTAAGTATGTGTTAAGAGGTTAGTAAACAATTTGTTTTATTTCATTTATTTTTTGTTCAGTTTTTTAAAAAGTTTTATAGGGTTTCTTGAGAAATTTAGTGCGTGATGCACCGAGGTGTGATACCTTATGACTCAGGAGTTGTAATATAAATAGATTTCATCAAAATGTGCATTGCAGGTTTAGTATTTCGGAAAATGAAATTAGTCTTTATTCACTATAGTTGTTAACTCATGTATGATGCCGGGGGAACTTTAATGCGTTACGACTTCAGTATTTTCGTATTTTCTTAGTCCCAGTGGACTTCATGCATAAATATTTTAATCACACCTTTATCATTCAGGTGTTGCGTATATTTTAGAAATATAATTGTATGCCATTTTTTCTTCTTCGAAGGTTTTGGATACTATAATTCGAAAAAAACGAAGCGAATTATAGCATCCAAATTGTAATTTAAATAAAATTAATTCAAAGAAATGGTTCAGTAAGCGTAGGGCGCGAGAAAGTATACTATTATTCAATAATTTATGATGCAGGTGAACAGTGGACCATGTTGCACACCCAACTCATGGCCATGACCCAACTTTTGGTTCCTAGCGCAAATAAGGAGAATTAACTTGAAAAAATGTATTCTCCATTAACACCATTTCATAAAAAAAAAAAAAAAAAAAAAAAAATCATTTTGAATAAAAATTAAAGAGTCATTAATAACGAATCACATGTACAGTCGAGAAGAATATTATTTATCATTTGCTTAGAAAATTGAATGAAAAATTTAAACTTTATAAGAAGAAATATAAAAAACAGCAAGAAATATAACTTAATGGGACCCTAGACAAAATTCTATTGGATGACGATATGGTCATTGACTCTGAAATTAACTTTCTCTAAGAGGACATACTTTTAAATCTTATCAAAATGCATTTTCAGTATTACGTTAGTTTTCTAGTAGCTATCTAAATTCACATAATAATTATTCCCATTAGCAATACATTACGCCTCACCATAACTTGTTGCTAAGAAGTTCTTCTCTAAAATATCTTATCACATAAATATTACACAAAATAACAAAATTTTCTTAACAGTGATAATAAATTGCTTCCTTTTCATAACCAAGAAGACAGCCACACTGCTAGAGTCTTAACTAAAACCCCCTTTGTTAGTAGTAATAGCGTGGCTAGCTCCTTGGTTATCTAAAGGAAGCAATTTATTATCTCGAGTTGTTGACGGGAGAGTTTATTCGGGATGAAATGTATCTTATAGAATAAATGGGGTAATGTATAAATATATTTGTCTGGACTACTGACCTTGGAGACACTGGGCGCTGTTCAGAACCGGTTTATAGGATACGCACTTTTTGGCACGTTGGCTGCAGAACGGTGTCTCCGTCGGGCAGGCATAGGCGGTGGCAGTGCCGTTCCTGTAAATCTCCAGCATGTAGGAGGGTGTGGCGCAGGCGGCGATGTATCCTTCGTCCTGGTTGTACTTCGCCCAAACCTGCAGACAATCCTTCCACTCACCAATGGCTTGTACTCTACCAACGCTCGAAAAGGAATCAGAGCAGACTTACGATCAGATGGAATCTGGTGTATCCTAGGGGTGCAACCGAGCTACCCCCAACGTTAGGGTATGAAGAATGTCACGGTATCCTCTAACTGTTTAGTTAATGGCTGATGCATTTATAAAAATACTCTCAAATAAAAATTAATATCCACACTTCTTTTAAAAGTAATAAATTCACGAAGATTTTTCATAGAATAACCTTCCCAATAATCTTACTTCTCTAGCTTAAACAAAACAAACTTGAAATTCTTTACTAGTAAACAAAAAAGTATGAGTTTTACATGATACGCGTCTGTATCTACAAAACTTAAGATTTCTTTAGTTTTCTTATGCGTAAAACCGAAAAACTTCTATAATTTCTGTGTAAGTGCAATAGTTTTATTTATTTTTTACGAAATTAAGTTAGTTAGACCAAGTTGAAGGAAGAAGTATTATCATACCTTCCATTATCCGTCTTCATTGGTTTCTGCAAACCATCTTCTGTTGGCGAGCGCATTCGGACATTGTCCATCCTCGTGGTCAATGTCCGAAAGCGCTCGCCAACAGAAGATGGTATGCAGAAACCAATGAAGACGGATAATAGAAGGTGTTCATTGGTAGTGAAAATAACCTTGTAGAAGAAGTATTCCTTGATGCCAAAACAAGGAAAATTTTCCTGACTCCATTTCTTCGGAAAAGAAAAAATAACTTATGGAATCCAAGAAGGATTTATGGTTAAGATTTAAGCAGATTACCCATAGGGGAAGAAAGAGCTATTCATGTTGGCACCATGACGCGAATTTTCAAGTTTCAAATTCAACGGATATTACAATGGAGATGCAAAAAACATGGTCCATTTAAATTTATTTTGATGTATTTGTATTTTGTCTGTATGCACTCTAATGAATTCTATTATCAATGAAACAAAATTTGATATTTAAGATGTTTTTGTTGGGGTTCGGTCATGGTAGATAGAAAAAATACGATATAAGGTGTATATTTTTTTTAATTATTTGCCATGGCAGATCAATTACTTGGAATTTATACAATTTAATAGATGTTAAATTTTTAAAAATACATATGTATTAAACTGTAATTTTTGGATCTAACATGTCCGAACCCCAACGAAAAACATCTATTAATAATATCTACTGTAAAAAAAATTTTTTCATTTGATATTTAAGGCTTCTTTTTACAAATCATTGAATTTTTTTTTTTTTGTCCAATGAAGAATATTACCTAATTACGTTTGGGTGCCTTCAGGAGCAGATCTTGTATCCGCTAGCTCCTTATTAATAATTAAAGAGTTCATGGTTTTTTTTTTTTTTTTTTTTTTTGTTTTAGCGAATAATTATGGTGACAACAAACTAAAATACATACTAAAAATAGGGAAAGTTTCAGACCCTATTACCAACCCTTGGATGAGTACTTGACTGTGATACTATTTCTTATTTAGAGTTACACAAAGATTNTTTTTTTTTTATGTTGTGTGATTTTAGCAATGTGAATTATTTTAATATCAGAAGGAAAATAAGAGAAAACTCGAGAATGGCAGTAATATATTTACCAATATATATTATTGGTTGAAATTTGAGGTGTAATAACTACCTACTCTATAGAGGTTAAGAGAGCTGAAGATAACCTTAAAGTTACCTTTCTTACGCAAGCCTTTTTCCCGGCTAGAGTAGTTTAAGGTGAGCATGATGCATCTGATTCTATGATGCACAATTATTCCTGACTTCCATAATCTTGGGAAAGTGACATATAACTAAACATTGATGACAGATCCTTACCGTGACTACGAGAGCCGATATAACAATAATTGTCTTCAGGTAAACCTTCATCTCTGGGAATCGACACTGGTTCGGGACTGAGATCTAGAATGGCAAATATTTATAAGTAATGGTCCATGATTGCAAAACCATCTCAGCACTTATATCGAATGATGGAGATAGCTTTCTAAAGGCAATAAATGTTTTATTTCACCTCCCATTGTTTTGTAAAGGAGGTCGTTAAGCCACGTTTGATAAGATTATATTGGTTTTCCTTTTAAAATAAATTTATGTGCAATTAGTTTATATTATATTACATTTCCACTATAAGAATAATTTTCAAGAAACCCCATTTACATTCGTTTAATAATCTTAACTCTTTTAATCATCTTATAATGAAATGAAATAAATTAAACTGTCAAAAGGTTGATCCTACATCTTTCAAACGTAGAAAATTACAAATCAAAAGATCACTTTAAAGCACTGGAAGCAGAAGCTATGCAATCTAACCCAATTTCCCATATTTCTTAAAAGTAGGAAATGAAGAATAAAGTCTGCGTTCAGCCTCATGCCCACTGTCAGCCAACATGCCTTCTCTTTATCACAGGGGTGTACAAGCAAAAAGTAGTGTATTGGACCCAACTCGAACCCAACCCCCCAGACGGGAATGGGTCTTATTTCTTTATAAATAAAAAAAATAGGGGGACTGCTAAATATAAAGCTACCACTGGATTCTAATTCAACAAAAATATTCAACGACTACAGTCCATTTAAAGTTTATATATTACAAAATCTGTAACCCCATGGTACACCAAGATGACGTCAGAATTCTCATGGAACGGGTGGATTTTGGCATATTCGCAGTCCATGAATCATGGCTTCCGAAATGTATCATCCAGGTGCCAGGATACAAGATTTACAGAAACTATTTTTGTGGAAAGAGCTAT
Organism: Oncopeltus fasciatus; assembly: GCA_000696205.2. Taxonomy (NCBI): domain Eukaryota; kingdom Metazoa; phylum Arthropoda; class Insecta; order Hemiptera; family Lygaeidae; genus Oncopeltus; species Oncopeltus fasciatus. Next base: position 143,211 of record KZ806883.1, read on the forward strand.
TATTTTGAATCATTCAAATACTTAAAAGGCCAGTCTGAATTATTGTTTTTGGGTGTATCCACTGGCTACAGAGCTTTTTTAGTTGGAGCAGAGCATCGGCCTCAAAAGGGGGGTTATTTCATAGAGCCGGAGACTCTAGTATCGAAGTTCCTTTTGGCTTATTCTGACATTATCGTTTTGGGTGACATGAGAACGGATCCTCTAATAGATAATTTAAACTCTGCCCAGCTTAGAGTTATTTTGATACCTTTTGGTCTTCATCTGCTTTCTCTTAATAGCACGAACCATACACACACACACACACACACACATATATATATATTTCCACGTTAAACGCTTGACGACACAGCAGTACCATGAATGTAACCAAGGTCCTTAAGCATGGTCAAGTTGAGGTCCCAGAAATATCTGTTTATGACCTAAGTTTCATCTCCAACAAGCGGGGGGTGATTCATTTCTGAGATGTCCAGGGTCTATTCAGAAATCTAAAAAAATATTGACAAAGGATCTTTCAGACGAGATGTTGACGGTAAGGACTGGAACAATCTTATTCATTCCAAGGATGTGAGTTTTATGGTGGAGGAGTTTAATTACAAAGTCACAGATTTTTCAACAAGCATGCTCCTTTACATCGTCCACATCGGTGAAAATCCAGGTCTGTCCCTTAAGTGAATAGAAAAATTAGGAACTTATAGCGCGCCGCAATTTTTATTTTTTGGGGGGGGGGGGGGGCTGTATCTCAGAAATGGTTGAGCTGAGGATTTTAAAAGATTCAAGCACTTTCGAAGTAAAGTAAAAACTTCGATATGAAATATTAAAAAGACATAACTTGCGGAGTGTTTGATGTCATGTCCCAGCTCACGAGTTTGGCAGGAACTTAAGGCTCAAGGAATCGTCAGTTCTTTGGAGGAGAGAGATGTGTTGTGTTACTTGGAAAACCCTAACGATTTCTTGTTTCTCCTCAGAGTAGGACATTCGGTTTACCCCTATCATTTGAAAAAAATAAAGCTGTGGTTGACGTTGTCTGAGGTGGGAGATGTAACTTGGAGCTTAAGTTCTATTAAAAGTGGGGCTGCAGTGCTTGCCCATATAATTGATGCCTCGATTCAGCAGGGGTTTTTCCTGGTCTGTGGAAGCAGGCAATTGTAAGGACTATTTGGGCGAAAACAAAACCGGAAGAATATAGTGGCACTCTTGCAAGTGTGCACAAAGAATGTGGAGAAATTAGTAGTAAGGTAGTTGAGGCAGTTCCTAGAAAATAAGAAGATACTAACACTAAGCCAATCAGGATTTCACATGCAGAACTCTACATACTGCTACGCTGGACATAAAGAAGGCTATTGACAATAGGAAGATGTCCTGGATTTCTCAGGGGCTCTTGTCTGTGTCAGTCATCTGCTATTGCTGAAGAAGCTAGGGTGATGGCGAGGATGTATCATCGTGGATACATTCTTACCTTGCTGGCAGGAGGCAGAGTTTAAGGGCTGGTGGTCAAACCTCTTCTTGGATGATAAGCCGATCGGGGGTGCCTCAGGGTTCTGCAGTCGGACCACTGTTGTTTTTAGTCTACATCTATTTCACAGATGCTAGCTAAATGAGGTTTGGAGCTCTTACCTGGACTGATCATCGGAGGTCAGTTAGTTCCTAAATGTGAAAAATTAGAGAACTAGGGGTGATGTTCAATAGCACCCTGATTTGGAAAGATCAAGCTACAGCTGTAGCCAATAGAGTTCGGATCTCTCAGCGTCCATCGATGAGATGGAAACGGTTATTTTCGGAACAGGTAATAGCGAGGTTGCTGTCCTTCTTGATTCTCTCTTTAGTCTGCGATTCGGTTCACATTGATAGCACAGAGAACATCCGGATTTATAAGAAAATCTCCAGAACATACCACTCGCTTCTTCTCTCCCTCCCTTACTCTCACATTCCCCCTCTGTTTCCCTCTCCACCTCACCACCACTCTCTCCACTCTCTCCTCCTCTCCCTAATTCCTCTTTCTTCTCTCTCCTCTCTTAATCTCTCTTCTGGATCTCCGCCTCTCCACCTCACCACTACACACACTCTCTCCACCTCTCCTTCATTCCTCATTCTCCACTCTCCCCCTCACCCCCTTACACTCCCTCTCTCTACCCATCGCTACCCCCCTCACTCTCCCTCCCTTACTCTCACATTCACCAGAGGGTGGAAACAGAGGGGAAACAGAGGTTTCCCTCTCCACCTCACCACAAGTCACTCTCTCTCCTCCTCTCCTTCATTCCTCATTCTCCACTCTTCCCCTCACCCCCTTTCACTCCCTCTCTCTACCCATCGCTATGCCCCTCGCTCTCCCTCCCTTACTCTCACATTCACCCTCTGTTTCCCTCTCCACCTCACCACCACTCACTCTCTCTCCTCCTCTCCCTCATTCCTCATACTCCACTCTCCCCCTTACCCCCTTTCACTCCCTCTCTCTAACCATCGCTATGCCCCTCGCTCTCCCTCCCTTACTCTCACATTCACCCTCTGTTTCCCTCTCCACCTCACCACCACTCACTCTCTCTCCTCCTCTCCCTCATTCCTCATACTCCACTCTCCCCCTTACCCCCTTCCACTCCCTCTCTCTAACCATCGCTATGCCCCTCGCTCTCCCTCCCTTACTCTCACATTCACCCTCTGTTTCCCTCTCCATCTCACCACCACTCACTCTCTCTCCTCCTCTCCTTCATTCCTCATTCTCCACTCTTCCCCTCAACCCCTTTCACTCCCTCTCTCTACCCATCGCTATGCCCCTCGCTCTCCCTCCCTTACTCTCACATTCACCCTGTGTTTCCCGCCTCCACCTCACCACCACTCACTCTCTCTCCTCCTCTCCTTCATTCCTCTTTCTCCACTCTCCTCCTCACCCCCTTCCGCTCCCTCTCTCTACCCATCGCTATCCCCCTCGCTCTCCCTCCCTTACTTTCACATTCACCCTCTGTTTCTCTCTCCCCTGGATTGAGGGTTTAGGTGTTTTGGAAAGTCCAGACACAACTTTTCATCAATTATGATGCTGAGATGTTTCCTTAGTTTACATTGCTTACATATGACCAACATTTCTTAGTTAACTTGATTAGTATTAGGTGAAGATTTAGAAGGTTATATAGTAAAAAGAATCAGGATATAATTTTTATTGTACATTTATCTCTGATCTTTCCTTACGTACGCTTCGAGCATTTTGAGAGGATGGGATCGAAGTGTCCCGTCTCGCAGTAACGCGTCTCTCCAACATAACCACGAGCCGTTGCAGTACAAACTTCGTACCTGAAAGACAATTATATCTTTAGAAAAGTTCTGCAATGACTGAATTGTAGCCATCAGTTAGGTCTTCTTATTCTTCTAGCAGTATGAGCGCGAAGGAAAATGTCGCATGGTTGGTATCCGGATTCTTTATGTTAAATAATCAAGATCTTACAGAGAACCTGATGTATTCCAAGGGAACCATCAAAATGCCATAAAAGACAATATTTTGTGTTCAGTTTCATAGATATTTATGAACTTATGGTAAGGTGGTTATATTGGAGATCCTGAAGATTTGCATAGCTGGTAGAAAAGATAAATGCTGTAAATAGATTCATTAAAATGAATATGGCAATGAAGAAAAAGTTTTGGTTCAAGGGCCTACCTGGTGGGGTCTGTCGGATGAGGAATATGGCCTATTCCTGGACAGAAAGTGACACACTGTTGTCTGGCCTCATTAAACCACTGACCAGGTTCACACTCTCCCAGCTTGATTGGACCGTCCACTCCACAATACGCATACAGGCTGTACAAAGACCGGACAATGGGCACCATTTTTAAGGTCTTTCCCTCGCAATTGATCCTGTGAAAGTAAAACAACATGAGACGTAAAGTCAACAAAAATTTTTAAACTTAGCATCATTAAATCCAGACATGAGATATATTGCTCGTGAATCCATTACAACTCTAATGTTTGGTCAACTGATGTCATCTTCAGGGTAGAATAAGTGCAACTCCAGGTCCTCGGGCCTACCTGCCTAGGACTTCACTTTGACCTAAGTTGTCCTCCTGTTATCAAAGGTAGCTGTATTGATTTTTCTGGCTGATAAAGCAGGTTTCCAATTTGTACGTAGTGTTTATGATAGCTGATATGAGCCAACCAATGGTCTGGTCATAGGCAGGTACAGAAGCCCCCTGGACTTGGAATCGCTCTCATTCTTCTTTCAGCCCTAAAGAAGCCATCACATAATGTACGAAAGCTTGGCAAAAAGTAACTTTTCTACATAGTTAAGCTTTGAAGATGTATTTATGAGTTTTAGATTATTTTAAAATGGACACTTCCATTTTATTCATAAATATCATTTTGGGCTTGACAGTGATGAATAGTTGTTTATTGTCTAGCTTTCGTACATCCTACAATGACTTCTTCAGGGTAAAAAACAGGATGGTTTCTCCATTCATCCCTGAAGAAGCCATCACACTATGTGCGAAAGCTAGGCAAGAATTGTCCTTCGAACCCACAGCACCACTACTGCGAGATCCGAACGGATCCCATGAGCTACCCTGGTACCCATTGGAACTTCTTTACTGGTTGGAAGAATGAGCTTAGCTATCTTATTAATGCTGATAAAGCCCATTATTTGGCTAATAATAATTACCTCTACTCATAATTTATGGATTCCTAGAAAGCAATACCCAGTCCGAAATATCGTGAATTTTTTTTTTTTTTTTCGGTAGACTTTATCCCTTAGGCCACTTACCTCTCAGGAGATTGTGAAGAGCATGCTTTAATTTCATAATTATAATGCTCCTTGTCCTTGCAGACTATTTTTGAGGCAGTACCATTTATGCAAATGTAGAATGCACTGGTATTTCTTATATCAGGATAATATCCGCTATCTAAAACGAAAATTAATTGTATTTAAGTAATATATTGAGGCGATAAATATATACCTCATTTAGAGGGGATAAAGTGTTCGCTGTATCAATTGGCACCAATTTTTTATTTTTTAACAGACTTGAAATGAATGACTCCAAAATATTTGCAAAACAAATATATATTCTCCACAAAAGACGAAAACTTTTTAGACCAATGTTACTATTACAAAGCACAACATTTAGGACAATTCAAATTTACTTGTTTTAGTACAAATAAATATATGCATACATAAAAATTTGTCTCAGGCACATTCATAATGATACTGATGAGTAATATAGTAGTTTAACAGCAGCAAGGTGATCGTGTCGCTCTCTAACCAAAGAAGAGCAGTGGTTTAAAAACCACTTTAAAATACTTAAAAGTATGATAGTACTCCCTAAATTTAACTGATACTAGTAGATTGACGGATCTCATTAATCCTGAGGTCTATCGTCCAAACCATACCCCTCAGCATTCTATAAAATGTCTGTTGTTAAAAATAGCACTTTCCTTTTCCCTTGGGAGATAAATCAAGCTATCAGATACAATGAAAAGTCTTTTTATAAGAAGTTTAACGTATCTTTTCCAATCAGATAATAGAGGAGCTTAAAATATGTTTAGTTAACAATTTTAAAGTAAATTTCCAAATGGTCAGTCAAGCTATTCACCTGAAAAAAAAAAAAAAAAAAAAAAAATTGATATGACTAAAATCGGTCGTGTGGAAGAGAGGGGCTAAGAAGAAACCAAAATTTAAAATCTTAAATCTTCGCTATTGTTATTGTCACGAAAAAAATATCAGGATAAAATTGGCGTAAAACGAAATTTATACTTAATATTATATTTCCAATAATGCATATTAAGAAAGTTGCTTAAGAATTTAATTTTGAGTATTGTGCCCTCTTTTTTTTTTTTTTTATTCGTTATTTTCTCTTTTCACTGTGAATCTTTAAAGAAACTAACTTTTTGTTGAAATTGTATGAGTAATGTTGGGGTGAAGAGGGAGACCAAAATTTTAATCGTAATATTTTCATTGTTTTTATTGTTTAGATAAAGTTGACAAGAGACAATTTCTAGTATGACCCCAACAAATAAACATCAACTAATAATCTCTACGGTCAAAAACTCTCGATTTTAAATGAGAAAAGCTGTAGAATGAAGTTTCTAAGGCTAATATTGTTTTAGCTTTTCACTAAAAAAGCTTATTAAGTAAGAGATTTACGAATGTAACTAGAATGGGTGAGCGCTTTTTACACTATTTCTTCCTGGGCACTGTCATTTCTGGTTTGTAAGTAGCAAACTTTAAAAGTATTAGTGAATTAACAATTTTTTAATACCATTTCCTAAAAGAAGCAGTCATTCTTCTGTCTAAAAATTCAAAAATTAAGATCAAAATAAATTTTAAAATATAGTTTTATGACATTTCTAGAACTTTGCTCCATTAAAGTTTGATTTTAAATATTATTCATTCAATTTGCCTAGTGGCGACTTGCAGAAGCTCCAGGGGTTGACAGGGTTTCTTCTAGTCCCGCTAGATAGCAGCACGAATCAGGATCTCGTGGAGAGAGCTACCTAGTTGAAATTCACTTGTCACATGAGGCTTGAACATATTAAGTGCTTGACTCAATATTTATAAATGCTTCTTGCCTATGTAAAACTTTAAACTTCCATTTAAATACTTAAAATGATTTTATTGCCATACCAGCAATATAGTTTTTTTTTTTTTTTTTTTTTTTTTTTTAGCGAATAATTATGGTGACAACAAACTAAAATACATACTAAAAATAGGGAAAGTTTCAGACCCTATTACCAACCCTTGGATGAGTACTTGACTGTGATACTATTTCTTATTTAGAGTTACACAAAGATTTTTTTTTTTTTTTTGCAAAAATACGGCTGGTTTCCCCGCCTCTTCCCATTGGAAAGATTTTTGCGGGCGGAAGGAGCAGGTAACTAAAAAACTCAGTGATGATACGGACCAGCATCATATTGTTTCCGCATTCAGATACATTATGAATTTCATTTTTTAAGTGTTACTCTCCCTTTCAACCACATAAGGTCTTGGAAGGACGTTCTAGCTACAGGTTGCCATACCATACTAAACACCCATGGCTGAAGACAAGCTTTTAATTTTGGACAAATAAAACAATACCCTGGCGCCCCTAAGGTTAATTAATGCGGATCGCAAAACATGGCCAATATATTATTGAGGATGATGAGACTTTAAAAAAATAGTTGCATGAAAAAAAAAGATTGGAAGAACTTAATAACATTTTTTTATGTGTTACCATTAAGTTTAGTTATCACTTTGCTTTTATGTTACACAACAATATTGTAATTGTTATTTTTTATAAAATAATATGTTAACAAAATGTTATAGCAGATTGCTGGGAGTTATTTGGTAAATTATTACTAACTATTATTTAATGGATTGTTGTAGAAAATATATATAATAATATTTTTTAAAAACATTAATTAAGGTTGTTATAGTGGTCGAAATAATCCTGATTCCTGTATTTTATTAACTAATTTATAGTAAACATATTAAAGGGTATTTATAGGGCGTAATAACCTAGAAGTTGATTACCCTTCAATCTACTACTACTACTACTACATTATAAATAACAATAGACTAATGTACATATATTATACCTCTAATTAGATACCCACACCTACCCAGACATTTGTATATCACAAATGTGAAATGTCTAACGTGTGCTGTTATTTCAGAAACAAACTTGGTTATGACTAGCGTACTAAACTAACTAGGAGTTAACAATGTATGGCTAAGGTACTCACCTTTGAGACATTGGAATTGCGTAGTTGGCCTAGGTGAACACCAGCTATTTTTGGGATCGCAATATGGCTTCTCCGGAGGGCATTCGTAGGTCTCGTTGAATGTGTCAGAATAAATGACTATCAAGGTAGTTGTGTTCAGACACGTTGTGTTGGCGTTACTCCGTAATGCGTAACCCTGTGCGAGGAAGAGATTATAAGAATAGTCTTTGGCTATTGATTAGGTATACTGTTAAATAGTGTGTGAGGTATAGATATATATTAGATGTTCAAAAGAAGAGGTTTTTGACCGTAGATATTAATATAAGTTGATTTTAGTTGGTGTTCGGTCATGGTAGATCCAAAAAAATACAAATTAAAAAAAAAAAAGAGTACTTTTTTAAAAGACTATCTGCCAACGTTTCGGCTTACATTGTAAGCCATCTTTAGGGCTGTAGAAATACAATGTCATAAGAATAAAATAATAAATGGCAATATTATAATACAGAATTACCATGATGTGATATCAAAAGTATGAATGTAGAAAGCTATGTAAGAGAATTTTTAAAAACATGCAGACAGCAACATATTAAAAAAGAAATTGAATAACCAGTGTAGCCAGTGATCAGTACACAACTGTATATAGCGCTCCGTCTTTCCAACTATAATATACGAGTTGTAGCGGTGTAGCCAGTGATTAGTACACAGCTGTATATAGCGCTCCGTCTTTCCAACTATAATATACGAGTTGTGGGAAGAACTGAGATCTCAAACTCTACTTGCAGTGAAGTGTCAGTGACATGTGAGTGCAGTTTCAGCTCGAATCGTCGCGAGGATCACATCTAAGCAGTGAGTAAAGCAAACTATTTTTGTAGCCGTTATCCTTAGCACTGGGGTCGACAGGGGAAGACCTGTCCGGCCCCCATCTCGCCGCGCTAGGCTCTCATAGCCTCCCTTATCTCTCTGCCTGTAGCATTCCGCCAGTAGCACTCAATTGGAGAAAGACCAATTACAAACACACCCAGCACCTCTCAAGGAGCGACCATCGCCCCCCCCCCCCCTAGCGAAATGACAGATAGGAATGAAAACCTATCACCTTTCACAACTGTTAATCCTTTTCAGCCTCTTCAAAACATTACTGGAGAGGAGATGGAAACCACCACCTAACGTATACCCCGACCACCTCCCATTTTTGTCAGAAATGTTCAAAACTTTTGCATAATGTGCACTCGATTAGAGTCGGCCGCGAAAGATACACATGTGCCAATCGTCAGCATGACAATAAAATAATGACAGATAGCCCAGACACCTACAGAGGTATAGTGAGCTATCTGAAAGAGACAAACGCCCAGCATCACACATACCAACTAAAGGAAGAGCGTGCAGTCAGGGTCGTCATCCGTCACCTCCACCACTCAACCTCTCCTGATTATATCAAAGAGGAGCTCACTGAACTTGGCTTCCAGGTCAGAAATGCCATTAATATAACATCAAGCAGGCCTGGTAATGACGGTCATACAAAGTCTCCGTTGCCCTTGTTCTTTGTAGATCTCGAGCCCACAAGCAATATAGACGAGATTTACAATATAACATCACTTTGCCATTGCAGAATACGAATGGGAGAAGCCCCTCCCTCGAAGAGACATAGTTCAGTGCCACAAATGCCAGGAATACGGTCAAACAAGATATATATCATAGTCAATATACTGTGAGTATGGTGCCCGATGTGTCAAATGTGGAGGGACACATCTGACAGAGGACTGTCAGAAATCTCGCAGTACACCTGCTGTTTGCGCCCTTTGCCAAAAAACCACCCCGCCAATTATAAAGGCTGCCAGGTCTACAAAGATTTGAAGAAGCGGATACAGCCCACCAGACAGCAGGACTCAGCACCTGTAGCTGGAAGACCCCCACCACCCCCAACCAGAAAAGTCGAATCCGGTTACTCCTATGCAAAGGCGACCTACCAGCCCAAACAAGAAGAACCTCTTCCTCAATGCCAGCCTCCCAGGGGAGAGCGACCTGCCATCTCTCATGTTCCTCCTCCGTTAATATCTAATGATATCCAATCCATACTCCACTCATTTTTCTCGGAATTCCGCGCCCTCATCACTCCACTCCTAAACCTAATGTCAGCGGTAGTCTCTAATATGACTCCCTCGTCTGGCAGTAAATGAACTCCTACTCCTCTACTAGATCTTTTTCTGTCCTCCTCTGGTATGCTAACAGCATATATACATACAAACGAACTCAAACTAACTCTAGAAGACAAATGTATAGACGTACTCTTACTTACTGAAACAAGACTAACAAAAAATAAAAGCTCAACATTCCAATCTATACAACTTACCAAACTGATCACCCAGACGGACGAGCTCATGGTGGAACTGCGCTTCTTATTCGCACTTCCTATACTCATCATTTAATACCTTCCACTCCTACAGACTCGCTCCAATCCACTTCAGTGTCCATCAATACTTCCACTTCCCCAATTACCTTTTCTGCAGGGTATTGCCTTCCTAACAAATCTATCATCTCCGGCCAATTCCAAGAGCATTTTAAATCCTTAGGTTCCCGTTTTCTCTGTGGCGGAGATCTCTCTCCCCAGTCCGTCCTCTCCCACCTACTGGCCCACCGATGTAAACCGTCTTTCTGATATCTTAGATTTTTTCATATGTAAAAGTCTTATTATCTACCATCACTCTGTAAAAACATTAAATGAACTTTCTTCTGACCATAACCCTGTCTTCCTCACACTGTCTCTCACACCTATTCCTTGTCAATTGCCACCAACCTTAATAACTGGTCCCATTTACTGGACACTTTTTAGAACTCTCTTAGAAGAGTCACTTGACCTCGGAGTCTCCTTAAAAACGTCTGAGGAGCTGGATGATGCTGTCCAGTTCTTTACTATAAAGATTCAGCAATGACTTTGAAAGGCTAACTTAAAACCCACCAGCACCCGCTGCACTGTAAATTCTGCTGAATCCCTCCCTGATTACTTTAAAAACCTCATACAAGCTAAGCGGCAAGCTCGAGCTCTGTTCCAGAGGTACAGACATCCCTCAGATCGTAGGGAGTTCAACCAGCTATTTCGTCTCGTAAAGCAAAAACTAGGTGCTTTACGAAATAAGGCATTTAATGCCTACCTGTCTAACCTCTCAAAAGGAGACAAATCCCTCTGGACTGCTACTCGCAGGATTCTGCCCCCTTACGCCGATAAGATGGTTCCAGGGCCTCAAAAACAAAGCACAAATGTTTGCCCAGCATCCAAAGCAAACATTTACTCCCCGTAAAAGATCCCGATAAATTGTCCAATAACGCGGAGGTTGAGGAGTCACTGGATATACCATTACCGATTAAGGTAGTGACTCCTTCTGAGGTCAAGTTCATTATAAACCATCTGCCTAAGCGCTAAGCAACCGGCTATGACTTTATCACCGGGCTATTACTTCGAAATCTACCCCAAAAGGCAATTGTTTTCCTCACTTACCTCTATAATAGTGTCCTTCGAACTATCCATTTTCCACTTCTCTAGAAATTTTCTGAAATAATCCTATTTCCTAAACCCGGTAAATCTTCTTCCAACACATCATCCTATCGACCAATTAGCCTTCTTCCTTTACTTTCCAAGGTATTTGAGAAAGTTCTTTTAAAAAGAATAGTACAAGTAATAACTTCCTTAAATATTCTTCCTAATTATCAGTTTGGCTTCCGATCCCATCATTCTACTGTCCAGCAGGTGTTTTGCGTTGTAGACTTTATTTCCTCTTCCCTCGAGCGAAAAGAATTCTGTCCTGGTGCATTCTTGGACGTCACTCAAGCATTCGACCGAGTATGGCATTCTGGACTATTATATAAGCTCAAGTTCATATTTCCAAGTACCATCTACCTAATCCTCAAATCTTATATTTCTTATATTTCTAACATTTCCGGTCCGGGAAGGATCTGCTTACTCCGAACACTACTCTCCACAGGGCAGTGTTCCACCCTGATTCCAAAACTACTACTAACATTTTACAAAACCACCTTGATGCTATTCAGCAGTGGTTCAGTAAATGGATAATTAATATATATATATGCCCAAATGCGTACAAGTAAATTTTCAACTAAGAAATGATTCTCCTGATAATGTTACATACAATAACATCCCTATACTTCTCTGTGATTCAGTCTGTTACCCTGGGTTCCACCTTGACTCACGACTCAACTGGAATGAACATACTAAAATCAAACGACAAGAACTCAACAGACGTCACGGACTTTTATATAGCCTTTTAAATAGGCGCTCACACCTCACAGTGTAAAATAAACTGACCATCTACAAGACCCTACTACGACCAATCTGGACCTACGGTGCCGGACTGTGGGGTGCCGCTAAGCCTTCCAATATCCAACGAATACAATCCTTTCAGTCCAAAATTCTAAGAATAATTGCAACGCTCCATATTATGTGCCCAACTCTACCCTTCATTATGACTTTAATATTCCTTTTGTCAAAGACCTTATCTCCACCCGCTTCAAACTCTTCCATAGTAAACTCCAATTTCATTCCAATCCATATGCCCAATCCCTGTCCTCGGACTCCAATCCTCACAATCCTCTCCGGCGACTAAAACGGAGATGGCCTCGCGACCTCCTGGGCCTTAATGCCTAAACTTATTAGGAGTGGGGTCGATGGGCCTCTTCTCCCTGCACAGTGATGACCATTTAT
>KZ806883.1:155761-177999 GCA_000696205.2 Oncopeltus fasciatus
ATGTCCTTATTACTGTGATTTTATTAAATAAAACAGTAATTTACCACACCTGCCTATCATGAAGACGAGAGAGGACGTCTTGTCCCTAAGTTTACATTTCCATGACTAAGACAAAATATAATTTTTCTGAAAAACACCGTGGGTGGTGGAAGGGTGGGGGGGGAGGTAAGAGGCGGAAGGTACAAAGGGAGAGCGGCCTGTTGCAAGAGAGGGCAATAAAAAGGACAAAGAAAAAAAGGAAGGGTATTATCGGGAATAAGTGACTGTGGAACTGGGAAAATGTTTGACAGTTTTACTGAAAAGGAGAGCTGATGGTTTTTAGAATGTTAAAAATGTTTGAATAACTTAAAGAAATTTGTTTTATGTCCGTTCTGTCGTTAACTGGATATTGTTGTAAGTTGATGTGAACGGTTTCAGACAAAAGGCGTTTGTAGTCATAGGGAACCCAATAATACCCTTCATTTTTTCCTTTGTCCATTTTATTGCCACCTTTTGTAACAGGCCGCTTTCCCTTTGTACCTTCCGCCTCTTACCTTCCCCTCCACCCTTCTACCTCCCACGGTGTTTTTCAGAAAAATGATATTTTGTCTTACTCATGGAAATGTGAACTTAGGGACAGAACGTCCTCTCTCGTCTTCATGATATGTCGTCTGCAGGTGTGGTAAATTACTGTTTTAATGTTATACAATTATTTTTTTAATACGTTGTGGTCTGCATGTTTCTTTTTTAATTCTCCTACATACATTACTACATTCATACTTTTGATATCACATTACATTATGGTAATTCTGTATTATAATATTGTCAATTATTATTGTATTTTAATGACATTGTATTTCTACAGCCCTGAAGATGACTTAAAATTTAAGCCGAAACGTTGGCAGATAATCCTTTTAAAAATAGCATTTTTTAATTTGTATTTTTTTCTTCTTTTTTTTTGGATTTATCTTGACTGAATCCCAACTAAAATCATCTAATAATAATAGATATATATTAGGTATTTCCAAATCTCAACAGCGATCTGACCGAAAGAATAAACAAATGGAAAGTCATATAAAACATATCACTGAACCAATGCAGTTAGTTTGTTATTTTTCCTCTTTAAAACATGACGTAACCTATACAGTTAGTTTTTTTTTTTTTTGTTCATCTTAAAAACATATCACTTAACCTATAGTGTTAGTTTGTTTTTGTTCCTCATAAAAACATATGACTTAACATAAACAGTTTTTTTTTGTTCCTCATAAAAACATATGACTTAACATATACAGTTTTTTTTGTTCTTCTTAAAAACAAATGACTTAACCTATACAGTTAGTTTGTTATTTTTTCTCTTAAAAACATATAACTTAACCTATACAGTTAGTTTGTTTTTGTTCCTCATGAAAACTTATGACTTAACCTATACAGTTAGTTTGTTTTTGTTCCTCATAAAAACATATGACTTAACCAACACAGTTAGTTTTTTATTGTTCCTCTTAAAAAAATATAACCTAAACTGTACAGTTAGTTTGTTTTTGTTACTCTTTTAAACATATGATTTAACCTACACAGTTAGATTGCTATCGTTCCCCAAAATGATGGTTAATATATATGGAATATATATAATATATATGGAAACTAGTATTGATTGCCACCTACGAGAAATGAGCTTACAAATCTTGAGTTGCAATCCGTCAAAAACTGATTAAATTTCAATAATAGATATTTTTCATAAAATCACCAGCGATTGTATTCTAATTATTGACTGTTGTCTTAAAACTTTTCTATGACTTTGTAGTTTCAGAAGCTAATTTCTTTATAAGTTTACACCAAGTCAATCAATCAATTCAATATTAACTACAAAGGTCGTTAAATTCTGCATAAACTTAATTTTCATAGTAAATCAAAAATTTATAAAGAAGTTAAAAAAAAAAAAAAGTTTTAGAGAAAGAGATTGGAGGCAAACAGGGGAGGAAGGTGAGAAAGAGAAAGATAGAGTGAGAAATTATGGGACAGAGAGAGAGAGAGAGAGAGAGACATAGAGAGAGAGAAATGGAATTAGGGAGAGAAAGAGGGAGAAGAGGTAAGAGATAGAGAGAGAGAGAGAGATAATGAATAAAGTTTTAAGGCACTTTTGCTGTGTGTATTTTGTATTTTCCAATAGAAAAAGAAACTAAGAATATGTCTCTAAAAGGTAACCTTAAAATTTAAGATTAATAAACATAATAATGTTGAAATTTAACATTTCATTTTATGAGAGAGTGTTAAATTTTATTTGAAGGTAAATATTAGTTAGGAAAAATTTTTTTAACTTATTGAGGTCCCTCTAATATGTGTATTTTCCGTTGCATGCTTAAAGCAATTTTCTCATTCGTTGTAGACAAAGATTTTCTTAGACGTTGGTAGACTGGAATTTTAAAATATTATATTTATAATTTTATGTAAGTCCAAAAATAAACACTGACCTCCTGTTTTTACAACAAATTTTCATTGGGAAATTCAGCAATTGACTTTAGTATTTTGCAATGGACCTTCACTGATTGTGAAAAATATGGTATATTCAAATGTTTTTGTGTGGGGGGGGGTGTTTGTGTGTGTGTGTGTGTGTGTGTGTGTGTGTGTATTTATCTGTGGGTGATCGAGTGTCCACAATTTTGACTATTATAACACCAAATTCGCAATATAAGTGTATTTTTAAAAACTTTAGGATAATTTCGTCAATAACTAATACCGGTCAAGAGGAAAGAGCGATTAGAAGGAGACCAAAATTTCAGATCTTCCTAATTTTAGCGTTACGAAAAAAATTTATATTGAAAATAGGTGCAAAATGTAATATTATAACATTTAATAAACATAGCAGGAATTATTTTTACACCTCTCATTTTTAATATATGTATAAAACAAAATTTAGTATTTTGTCTTCCTATTGAATGCTATTCAAAGCATTCGCTTTTGGTATAATTGTGGGGGAGGAGGGTATTAAAGCATTTAAAGAATCTATAATCCTAATATCTTCGTTGTAACTGTTACAAAGAAAACATAAAAATACTTGAAATATCTTAGACATACCGAAGACGCTAATGCAGGGCTGATAACAGCTAGGAACAAAATGACCAACATCTTGGATTGGACTGACACACCGACCAATACCTGCTTATAAATACCACGACGAGATAAAACCGAGATTAGGTTTTACGGCCTCAGTGCCATTTCACATTCTATATATCACTTCTTTTTGAAACCTATAAATTTTTGTTGAAAGAATTACGGCTTTTTAGATAAACTCTTGTTAAGTTTTGACGTGAATAATAAACGACAAACAATTAAAAGCCATGACAGTGAACAAGTTTCGCATATTAAATAGAAAAAACTTAATATAGTAATATTTGATTGTAAAACACTTTTATCTACTAGCTATATAATCTATGAGAACATATAGACCGACTTTTAATTTATCTGGATGACCTTATATTTGATCTCTCTCTCTTTCTCTCTCTCTCTCTCTCTCTCTCTCTATCAATCCCCCTTCCCTCTAAACCTTAAAAATATGTGACTATTAAAAAATGCCCTCAGATTTCCATCTATCCTACTGAGGTGTAGCTGAAATATGGGCGTATATATATAATACATAATAAATATATGTATATTTGTACGCGCCCCCCTCACTATCTGTTCTCTCTACCTTCCTCCCGATACACCATTTACAATAGAACAAATCCAGAACTTTATTTTACAATTACCATCTCCATTTATACTCATGGGCGAATTTAGCTCTCGCAATCCAATCTGGGGCAGTGATTCGATAGAGAACCGTGGACGAATCATAGAAAACCTTGTCAATCATAATTCGATAGTAGTATTAAATGACTCTTCCCCAACAGATTTCTGTTCTTGTCTTTCTCGTAGGTTAGGCTCTCGCCAATGTAGAGGGAATTGAATGAGATACCTGGCGCGTCCTGGTAGCACAAGTGGCAAGTGCACCGGCCCGGATAGCAGGAGATCCAGGTTCAATTCCTGGCTGGGACAGTTAGATTTTTTATTCTATTCCCTCTCATTAATTGTTTAAAAAAAAAGAAAAGTGTAATGGCTAAGCACGCCGGCCCGGATAGCAGGAGATCCAGGATCCTTAGATTTCGGAAGGATGTCTGTTATTTTTCTGTCCGTGCTGAACGTTGTTCTTATGATTTTTGAGTATTCGGGCGATCTTCTCCCATCACATGATGTGCGAAAGCTCGGCGAATAACAACAATTTGACACGGTCCAACCCGGAAGAAGAAACGGTAAATACATCTGACGACCGTCGAAGCCTACGTGAACTCTATGGCAGGTGTTGCATAGGAAGAGAGTTGACAACTGGTTGTGGCCGTTGTTGCTATGGTTGTGACGGGAAACTCTTGGAGTTGAAGCTGAGAGAGGCGGCTGGAACAGGCTGGGTAGAAGCTGATAGGTCAGCTTTGCGTTGACCGGCGAAAGAAGCATAAGATATGCCTGGAGTAACCATTCTAGCTGGTGCCTTAACATGAGGGCGAGGTATTTCTACCACTTCTTCAGGGTACTTCATGGCTTTGAGCTTCTGATAATTCAGGCAGCCTTTGTAGTTTGCTGGATGAGCTTGCTGGCAGAGTGCACAAGTAGCTGGTACGTCAGGAGGTTTTGTGCATTCAGTGGTTGGATGGGGTCGCACGCATTTAAGGCAGCGATTTTGGTGTGTGCAGAAGGCCTTTGTATGCCCATAAGCTTGGCACCTGAAACATTGCGCTAAGTCGCGTTTCTGATAGGGTTTTTTATCACGACTTTGCAACCTAGCATAAATTTGACGTCGTGTATCATTTCCGTCTTGCCATCACGATCCAGATTGACGTAAAAGAGTGGTGTGGTCTGAAGTCCACCTAATCGTCTGCCTTGCGGTGTCTCTTCGGGGTGCGTAAACATTCACGCCTTGGCGAACCATAAACCCAGAATCTTCGAGCTCTTGTTTGATGACAATGGTGGGTGTGTTGCGGTGCAGGTTCCTTACAACCATACGCAGAGCTCTGTTCTCTTTAATTTGGTAGGTATGGTACTTGACTTTAACTTGATCGGGATATCGAATTATTTTCCGTCCTATTTATAAGGTGGTATTTATCACTTTCCACCTCTTGATTAAAACTGCTATCTCTCCTACCTGGGGCAGACAGTTGGGCCGTTATCCGGTAAGCCGCTCCTGGAGATAGAACTTATCCTCCGAGCTGATAACTGACTTGGAACTGGACTGTACTCCGTAAGTTGTTTTACTCTTACAGCGATGACTGTTGAAGAAAAACAATTGTAAATTCACGTACGTGATCACTGTCTCCACCTCCTCATATAGGTAAAATCTCAACGCAAACTGAGCACTTTTTCACATATGAAAAGATGAATCTTCAGGAGCACGATATGAACACTGCCGCGGACAGAGCGGGAATGATTAGTGAACATCTGAGTGGATTGGCTGGTATTGTTTGAGAACCTTCCTGCTCGAAATACAAAAATAAAAAAAATTCATGAGCCTGTAACAGAATGTTAAATTTTTGTAAATCTGTAACTTTATTTTCCGCTCTGAGAGAATTTTAAGCTATTCTTAGAGGTGCATAGCAGTTCCTTGAAGCATTTTTCTTAACGCCTGCGTGGAACTTCTGAATTGCCTAGTCTAATCTGAAAGTAGTCTTACTCCATATTCCAAGGACCCTGTGTTTTCTTAGGATGAACAGTCAATGTATGTTTCCCTGATGCAATATATAATTTAGTGGAGATAGTTGGGTTTCCGTCAAAGGATTATTATTAAATAAAAAATAATTATTCCAGGATAGACCAAACCCCGACTATTTCCTCCTCCTGATTATCAACGGTCAACCAACATCCCATAGAATATATAATTTATTTCTATTAAAACTCGGATATTTTTATATTAGTGGGATGTATTTTACTAAGAAAACTAGGATATTTGTAAGTAATGACTACAACTATCTAATTTTTTATCATTTAACAAATTATTAATTAAATTGTTCGACATTTTAGAAGCATTTTTGCTATAAGTATAACTGATGAGTTCTCGTTCACCTGTTATTGGCTCTTTATATTTTAATACCAAAGATGAGAAGACATGTTCTGTAGCACATCTCTTATGACAGTATATTATAAGAGAAAAATTGTTTTCACGGGGAGGGGATGATGGAGGGATTTATACAAAATATAATATATGATTTTTATTTACCTTTTCTTCTTCCGGGTTGGACCGTGTCAAGTTGTTGATAGTGTATAAAACATAGTATTTATATACCACCGGGATTTAAAAAAACTCTCATTCTCTACTCAGCCCTGAAGAACCATCACATGATGTGCGAAACGTAAATACATCTAACGACCGTCGATGCCTACGTGAACATATAATTTTTATGTAAGGAACAATATACCCTTTTGAGTTGATATGAAATATACCTGAATATTCTGAATGATTTTGGCTACTTTTGGGGGAAAACACATGCTAGAATTAATTATATTTATTATACAAAATTCTAGGTTTATATTATTAATTTTATAATATAACAAGATGGGGATTTCAAATAAAAAATTTATTGGTTATGTAATTCAATAGGCTATGTGTTGAAAGTAGTTCGGTATTTTTGCATTGTTAACATGTATAATTTGTACATCTTAGTTTAATTCGTCAACCAGTTATTCGTAAAGATTTATTGTTTAGCCATATTGTGTTCTACCTGTTCTCATGTTTATCAGATTGTACCTTTGCAGGTATTTTATCGCTATCAGCTTTATCAATAGCGTCCATATTTCCTGTTAGCCACGATAATGATAACCCTAACCATTGATTAGTCCTTTTTTATATATATACGGTTCTATATATAAATGTTCAAATTTTAATTTTGTATCTTGTAAAAGAGTAATTAATTGATTTTTAATTGTTTTTTTCTTTCATATTTTACTTCTGGTATATAATGCACTTATTTTTGTATTCGTATATGTCTTTTAACATAACAGGCCAATAATAATTTCCTCTTATTTGTTGGTACGATTTGGTAATGCCTGTGTTTTAGTAATAAATAAGATCTTGTAGCTTCGTAGGAGTTTTATTTGGTTGTGTCTTTTTAATTTTATAGTATTGAATTTGCTTACTTACCTTTTAGGAAATTCTTGAAGGTTTCAAACATAACATTGTTTCTTTTTAATAAGCTCGCGCGCTCACAGCAAATCACAGATGAAGTATGTGGCTTCAAATTCTAAGTAACATTTACTTATATTCTACTAAGGTCAGAATTATGTTGAAGAAGTAAGACTTACTTAGGGTAAAACTTACCCTAAATAAGAACACCAGTGAGGGGCTAATCCCCTTCCCCCCTTTTATTGTGTTTAAGGATTATCTTTTTATTTTTTACGGCTTAGTTTTAAGGTGCTCACTTATGTGGTCATCAGCGGCATGAATATTGGCTAGATATGCTGTCAAATGTAACTCAGGGGATGCGCAATGGGCAAATTACTTAAGTACAAAAAATTTATCATGCTCAGATCCTAAATACCATTTCATTTTTTTTTATAGCCATTCTTCTCTCTAAAATTCAAAAAAATCAAAATCAAAACTATTATAGAAATATCATTGTATGCCATTTCTAGCATTTTTCCCAATTTAAGTTTGTTTTTAAGAAAAACGAAGCGATTTATAGCATCCAAATTGTAATTTAAATAAAATTAATTCAAAGAAATGGTTTAGTAAGCGTAGGGCGCGGAAAAATATACTATTATTCAATCATTTATGATGGAGGTGAATAATGGTCCATGTTGCACACCTAACTCGTGGTCATGATCCAAATTTTTGGTTCCTAGCGCAAATAAGGAGAATTAACGTAAAAAATATATATTATCCATTAACACCATTTCATTAATAATAAAATTAACATTTAAAAAAAAAATTAAAGAGTCATTAATAATCAATCACACGTACAGTCTAGAAGAATATTATTTATTTATTTTATATNTATACATATACCTTTATTTATATATTAACTACTGTTAAAAATAAATAAAAACATTTTGTAATTTGATAACAATGAATAATAGAAAATAAATTAAATTAATGAGAGTCACATGAGAAGAGGAGGTGACCAGTGACACCACTCTAAAATTTTTACAGACTATGTCCCCAGGAGGTCGCGGGGACATATCGTTTGAGCCGACGGGGAGGGTTGTAGGGGTTGGAGTTGGAAGACAATGTCTGTGCCTGTGGCTTAGGATAGAATGGCAGTTTGCTGTGGAAAAGGCTGATGCGGGAAGAAATTAGATCCTAGACAAAAAAAAATCTTGGTAAAGGGATGAATTGGATGCGTAATAGGGAGCATTTGCGATTATTCGGAGGGTTTTGGATTTGGCTGCACCCCAGATTTCTACTCCCTAAGTCCAGATTGGTCGCAATAAGGATTTGTAGAGTGTGAGTTTGTTTTCGTAAGATTGGAGTTCTTATTCATGATATGTCTGTATAGAAGTCCATATCGCCGATTGAGTTCTTGTCCTTTACTTTTAGTGTGTTCGCCCCATGTAAGTCGTGAGTCATGATGGAACCCAAGGTAACGAACGGAAGTTGAATGTGGTAAGGAAATATTGTTAAATGTCACAATTTTAGGGTAGTCTTTTTTCCGCAGTTGGAAATTAACTTGAACGCATTTTGCTTCATTGATTTTTATTCTCCGTTTGCCACACCATTGTTTGATTTTTTCGAGGTGATCTTGTAGGTTTTTATAAGCAGTTTTAGGATCGGAATGGGAGAATAGGATGGCTTTGTCGTCCGCAAATAGAGCTAAGAGGGTACTTGGATGGGTAGGGATGTCAGCAGTGTACAGGATAAATAGGATAGGTCCGAGCACACTACATTGTGAAACTCTTGCTTCCACTTGGTAGAAATCGGAGTAATCTAATCCTTGCTGAACCCTTAAGAAACGGTTGGATAAGTAAGACTTAAGGATAAGGTAAATGTTATTAGGAAGTATGGATTTCAGTTTAAGCAGAAGACCACTGTGCCTGACTCTATCAAATGCTTGGGAAACATCCAAAAAAAAAAGCTCCTGGGCAGTACTCTTTGCTCTCAAGGGAAGAGAAGATGTAGTCTACGACGCGAAACACCTTCTGGACAGTAGACTGCTTACGCCGGAAGCCAAACTGATGATTTGGGAGGATATTGTAGGGTTCAATGGAAGGCATCATTCGTTTTAACAGAATTTTTTCGAAAACCTTAGAAAGTGAAGGAAGGAGACTTATAGGACGGTAGGATGAAGGATTATGTGGTGGTTTTCCAGGTTTAGGAAATAGTGTTATATCAAAATACATTCAGAGAAGAGGGAAGTGGGTAGTTCGTAATATGCAATTGTAAATGTAGGTAAGGAATATAATTGCCTTCTTGGGAAGATTGCGGAGAATTTGGCCGGTGATTAAATCATATCCGGGTGATTTACGCTTAGGCAGATGAGAGATTATATACTTGACCTCGGAAGGTGTTACTGTCTTGAGTGGCAAGGACATAGGTAATGGCACGTCCAGTGACTCCTCATTCTCCATGGCATTGGACAGGTCAAAGGGGTCTAAATGAGGAGTAAATGTTTGCTTTAGATGCCCAGGCAAACATTTCGGCCTTGTCTTTGTCAGAAGAGGCCCAGGAACCATCACTTCGGCGCAAGGAATTAGAAGCTTCATGGCTCTTAAGGATTCTGCGAGTAGCAATCCAGAGTGATTTGTCTCCTGCTGAGAGGGCATTATGGGCTGAGAGGGGACAGATGGGCATTAAAAGCCTTATTTTGTAAAGCGCCTAAATTTTTCTTTACGAGCCTGGAAAGACAAGTAAAGTCTCTGCAATCTGAGCGGTGTCTGTATTTTTGAAACAACGCCCTTGAGCGGCGTTTCGCTATTATGAGCTTTTTAAGCTAATCTGGGAGTGGTTTTTGGGACTCAGAACAGTATTTAGTAAATTTTGGTTTGAGATTAGCCATACATATGCATTGCTAAAGGTTCACATTATTTATTATGGAATTAGAAAATTTAAAGATAATTTTTAACGTTAAAAGAAAAAATAAAAGAAATAAGGAAGAAATATAACTTATATGGGACTCTAAACAAAATTCTATTGGATGACGATAAAGTCATCGACTCTGTAATGAACTTTCTCAAAAAGGGCAGGCTATTAAATTTTATCTAGATGCATTTTCAGTATGTTTCTTTTCCATTCTCTGTCAATATTTTTTTTCTTATAAATTTCATAATTTCCAAGTACAAAAACTTACTATGTCCATCCACATAATAACTATTCGCATTAACAATACATTACACCTCACTATAACCATTGTTAAGAAATTCTTCCTCTTTAAAATATCTTCCCGCTTCTAAAAATATCTCCCTGGCGTTAATGACCAAATATTGGCACGACATTTAAAAAAAAAAAAAAAAAAAAAAGAACAAGAAAAAACCATGGCCTAAGACGATTGAAAGATAAATTTAAACGTTAAAAGTATATAAATATTTAAATAAATTACAATTTTATTAATATATCTGCTTGCTGATAGTGATTAAATTTTTTTCTACATTGAATTAGAAATGTTCAGAACATTTCATGCAAAATATGCTTGTTTTTCTTTAGATATTTTTTTAGATCTAAAGAGTACAACTTACCCTTTTTAATCCAATAAATAATAGGAGAATATTGGAATATTAAAGAAATAATAAGAAAACTCTCGAAGCCAATAAAGCGTACAATAACACTCTGATACGCTCTTAGTGGCGACTTGCAGAAGCTCTAGTGGTTGACAGGGTTTCTTCTAGCCCCGCTAGATAGCAGCACGTATCAGGATCTCTTGGAGAGAGCTACCTAGTTGAAATTCACTTGTCACATGAGGCTTGAACATATTTAGTGCTTGACTCAATATTTATAAATGCTTCTTGCCTATGTAAAACTTTGAACTTACTTCGCCATTTCCTTTTTCCACTAATTATTTTTATCTCCAATTTCTACCCATAGAAAATGAAAGTACTAAAATATGGCGCCTTGGTCAGTTAAAAGAAGCTAATTATTTAAAGTTTTTTTTTTTATAGATTTGAAGGTATGTACAAAAAATTAATGTAATTTATCATAATTGAATTAAATAAATAAATACATTTTGTCTTAATTTAAATTATTATAAAAAAATATGTTTTTTCGTTTAAAAATTTCTAAACAATTATTGCGCATAATGTTACATCAGTAGTTTTTGTAAAAATGTCACAGATTAAAAAATTGGGAAGTAAGAGGAAAATATATTTCTGCTACAGAACTAAATAGAAAATAAAACCTGCACCACAGATCTAAACCAGTCTTTAATAGTCGCCATTTGCAGATTATTATTCTACATTTGGAAGTAAATAAACACTTTCAAACTGTAATGAGATTTTATGTGAATTAACCTTATTTTTCTGAATTACTTATTGCAATTCAGTGATTTCACTATCGTTATGCTATTCTGTTATGTTAGGTGACCCCTATTAATTTAGCGTCTCCAGAAGCGAAATAATCAATTACATTAATCCAGCAAGGATGTTTTTCTTGAACCGAGGATCATATTTCTTATTTAAATAAAATCTATTCTTACCTCAATGGATAAAGGTAGCAGCGCTCGGGTCTTACCTCTATGTCTATCGTGGTGACGTAGAATGAGTGAATTTCTTACTTCATCGATAATGATGTCATAGGAACAACCTATCCCCCAAGGACTCCAGAGATTTTAACGAATTTTCTGCCTCATATCTTGTGACGTCATAGGAGCAACCTACCCCGCAGGGGGCCCCTAAAGATTTTAGCGAATTTCCTGCCTCATAGCTTTTGACGTCATAGGAGCGACTTACCTTTCAGGGGTCCCAGAGATCACAGCGAAGAGGTAGGAACTTCTTTATAGGATATAAAGTAGAGAAATTTTAAGAGGAAATGACATTATACAGAGCACGGCCACGGGAGTTGGTCGCTCTCGTGCCCCACTGAAGGTGTTTCGCATTATAGTCTCCGCCAGAGACACTATCACTATCACGGATATTGACGGTTATCCAATGTATCGCCGCAGAAATACTGCGAATGGTGGCCCCACATTCACAATGCGATTGCCGAATTATCCAAATCAAGTAGAATTTGATAATCAGTGGATGGTACCATACTCACCATTACTTTTAAAAACTTATATAGCTCATATCAATGTTGAGCTTTGCAGTTGCAGTTCTGTAAAATCAATTAAGTACATTTGTAAGTATGTAAACAAAGGCAGTGATTTGGCCATATTTGAAGTACAAAACATAAATAAAAATGACGAAATAGCACGATACCAAATGGGCAGATATATTAGCAGCAATGAAGCTATTTGGCATATTCTTAGCTTTCCCATACACGAAAGAGATCCTTCTGCCCAGCATCTAGCAATACATCTTGAAAACGGTCAACGTGTATATTTCACTGTAGAAAATGTTCTTCAGCGTGCACTTGAGGCTCCAAAAACGACACTAACTGAATTTTTTACAATGTGTCAAAAATCTGATATTTTTGGCCAGTTCGCAAAGACATTGATATATGCTGATGTTCCTTATGCATATATCATATATATGCTTATGTTGTTATTTTACATGAAACAAATCCAGTAAAAAATGGGAGCCACGGAAACAAGGAAAACCACATCCTTCCATTACAGGCATATTTAAAGCTAAGATATTGGGGCGACTTTACACGGTACATCCAAAGCAACGTGAGTGCTTCTATTTACGTTTGTTATTAGTGAATGCTCCCGGACCAACGTCTTTTGAATTTCTGCGAACAGTTAATGGTCGAGTATTCAATACATACCAAGACGCATGTCGTGAATTGCAATTGCTAGAAGACGATAACCATTGGGACTTAACGCTTGCTGATGCTGCGTTGACATCAACGCCCAATAACATTCGTCAGCTGTTTGCAATTATTTTGGCGACATTTTATCCATCGCAAGCACAAACTTTGTGGGGAAAATTTAAAAATTGTATGACCGAGGACATACTGCATCGAATAAGACAAACAGATCAATGCCGAAACATAGATTATGCGCTAGAGATGTATAATGAAGCGTTAGTGTTGATCGAGGATTTATGTGTTTTAATTTCAAATTTACCCCTTCATCATTATGGTATACCGTCACCTGATCGTCCAGCCACCGACTTACTCAACACCCATTTACAACGAGAAAACAATATGACCATGGTAATTTTGCAACAATTATCGTGAACAGTGAGCCATTACTAACAGCAGAACAAAATATTATTTTTGATCGGATTATGCTGGCTGTTGCTGCTGAACAAGGCGTTTTTTTTTCTTGGACGCAACAGGTGGTAGCGGTAAGACATTTTTGATATCGTTGATTCTTGCCAAAGTACGGTCGCAACAGAAAATCGCATTGGCAGTTGCATCGTCAGGCATTGCGGCTACTTTGCTAGATGGTGGGAGAACGGCACATTCAACATTCAAGCTGCCATTGGACATTCATAATAAACCAAATGCAATATGTAACATAAAAAAGATTAGTGGAATAGCTGCAGTGTTGCGGAAGAGTTCAATAATAATTTGGGATGAGTGCACAATGGCTCACAAATATTCACTCGAAGCATTGCATAGAACCCTACAAGATTTAAAAGGGAATAATAAACTTTTCGGTGGTGCTATCTTACTTTTGTCTGGTGATTTCCGACAGACCTTACCGGTTATACCTCGCTCTACTTTCGCAGATGAGATTAATGTATGCTTGTTACCAGCCGATCTGATGTCTTTTAAATCAATCGATACTGTTGTTGATGAAAAAGAAAGTGTAAATTTTCCAGTTGAAGTTTTAAACTGACTGGATATATCTGGAATGCCACCACATAATCTGCGATTAAAGATTGGTTCCCCTATTATTCTCCTACGTAATTTGAATCCACCTCAATTATGCAACGGTACGCGTTTGGTCATCAAAAACATCACCGGAAATATTCTTGAAGCAACCATTTTAACTGGGAAGTTTTAAGGAAAAGTGGTCTAGTTGCCACGTATTCCAATGATACCGTCAGATTCTACCATACCCTTCAAAAGGCTACAGTTTCCAATTCGTTATGTTTTTGCCATTTCTATAAATAAATCTCAAGGCCAAACGATGTCCATTTGTGGTTAAGATTTAGAAAATCCATGTTTTTCTCATGGACAACTATATGTTGCATGTTCATGTGTAGGGAAACCGTCGAATCTATTTGTATTAGCTAAAGACAGGTTAACTAAAAATATTGTGCACCGATTAGTGCTGAATTAAGTTTAAATTAAAAGTATGTATAATTCAATATAATAAATATTGTTGAAAAGTATTTAAGACTATCTGCCCTACCTACCTTATTCATAAGTTTAAGTTTAACCACCACTCACTCTCTCTCCTCCTCTCCCTCATTCCTCTTTCTCCACTCTCCTCCTCACCCCCTTCCACTCCCTCTCTCTAACCATCACTATGCCCCTCGCTCTCCCTCCCTTACTTTCACATTCACCCTCTGTTTCCCTCTCCCCCTCATCACAACTCACTCTCTCTCCTCCTCTCCTTCATTCCTCATTCTCCACTCTCCCCCTCACCCCCTTCCACTCCCTCTCCCTACCCATCGCTATCCCCCTAGCTCTCCCTCTCTTACTTTCACATTCACCCTCTGTTTCCCTCTCCACCTCACCACCACTCACTCTCTCTCCTCCTCTCCTTCATTCCTCATTCTCCACTCTCCCCCTCACCCCCTTCCGCTCCCTCTCACTACCCATCGCTATGCCCCTCGCTCTCCCTCCCTTACTTTCACATTCACCCTCTGTTTCCCTCTCCACCTCATCACAACTCACTCTCTCTCCTCCTCTCCTTCATTCCTCATTCTCCACTCTCCCCCTCACCCCCTTCCACACCCTCTCTCTAACCATCGCTATGCCCCTCGCTCTCCCTCCCTTACTTTCACCTTCACCCTCTGTTTCCCTCTCCACCTCACCACAACTCACTCTCTCTCCTCTTCTCCCTCATTCCTCATTCTCCACTCTCCCCCTCACCCCCTTCCACTTCCTCTCCCTAACCATCGCTATGCCCCTCGCTCTCCCTCCCTTACTTTCACATTCACCCTCTGTTTCCCTCTCCGCCTCACCACTACTCACTCTCTCTCTCCTCCTCCTCTCCCTCATTCCTCATTCTCCACTCTCCCCCCCACCCCCTTACACTCTCTCTCTCTACCCATCGCTATGCCCCTCGCTCTCCCTCCCTTACTCTCACATTCACCCTCAGTTTCCCTCTTCCCCGGATTGAGTGTTTAGATATTTTGGAAAGTTCAGACACAATTTTTCATCAATTACGATGCTGAGATGTTTTCTTAGTTTACTTTGCTTACGTATGACCGACATTTATTTGTTAACTTGATTAGTATTCGGTGAAGCTTTAGAAGGTTATATAGTAAAAAGGAATCAGTATATAATTTTTATTATACATTTATCTCTGATCAATCCTTACGTCTAATTCTTGCATTTTGAGAGGATGGGATCGAAGTATCCCGTCTCGCAGTAACGGGTCTCTCCAACGTAACCATATTCAGCTGCAGTACAAACTTCGTACCTGAAAGACAATTATATCTTTAGAAAAGTTCTGCAATGACTGAATTGTGGCCATCAGTTAGGTCTTCTTATTCTTCTATCAGTATGAGCGCAAAGGAAAATGTCGCATGGTTGGTATCCGGATTCTTTATGTTAAATAATCAAGATCTTACAGAGAACCTGATGTAGCCCAAGGGAACCATCAAAATGCCATAAAAGACAAGATTTTGTGTTCAGTTTCATAGATATTTATGAACTTATGGTAAGGTGGTTATATTGGAGATCCTGAAGATTTGCATAGCTGGTAGAAAAGATAAATGCTGTAAATAGATTCATTAAAATTTATATGGCAATGAAGAAAAAGTTTTGGTTCAATTATTTACTTATTTTAAACTTATAAAGAAAAATTATTCACTTTTAGAATATTTTGGTCGATAAATATTTGAAATATATCTGCTGGAACTCCCAGTTTTATAAAAGGGGACTGCTACATAAGCTGTAAAAAGATTAAAATCCTAAGGGAATTTTCCTGAGAAATAGACTGAGTCGGTTTCAAGAATATTTATCTTTTTAATGAAAATATCGTATAGATAAATAATGATTGTCAAAAAACAATTTTTCGGGACACTGTTTACCTAATTCAAAGGTTAACCACTCATAAGATTTAAGTGTCGCACATAAGAATGATCTGTCGTGTTTTTATAAGCTTACTGTAGCTTATAATCCGTTCTAGATCTGACGTAAGAATTTGCCATGAATAAATGGAAACCAAGTAATACCAAAGAAGTAAATGTATAAATTTCCCAGTTTCGGCATTTGATTACATTTTAAAGAGTATTTTTTGTCGGGAAACTTATATATTTGAAAGAACGCCATTTAAAGCTGTGATTAATGCAAAAGGATAATTCGAATGTAGTCTTGGAATTCGCTGAAGGTAAAAGAAGAATATAGAAATCTTGGGGATACAAGAGTCCCAGCATTTTCACCATTGCCTACCTGGTGGGGTCTGTCGGATGAGGAATATGGCCTATTCCTGGACAGAAAGAGACGCACTCTTGTTCTTTCTCACTGAACCGCTGTCCAGGCTCACACTCTCCCAGCTTGATTGGACCGTCCAGTCCACAGTACACGTACATGTTATGCACGGAGTTGTTGATTGGCACTTTCCTGTAGGCCTTTCCCTCGCAATTGATCCTGTAAATGTAAAACAACATGAGACGTAAAGTCAACAAAATTTTTTAAAATTAGCATCATTAAATCCCGATATGAGATATATTGCTCGTGAATCCATTACAACTCTAATGTTTGGCCAACTGATGTCATCTTCAGGGTAGAATGAGTGCAACTCCAGGTCCTGGGGCCATTTATACATGCCTAGGACCGCACTTTGACCTAAGTTGGCCTTCTGTTGTCATAGGTAGCTGTATTGATTTTCCTGGCTGATAAAGCTGGTTTCCAATGTGTGCTAAGTGTTTATGATAGCTGATATGAGCCAAACAATGGTCCAGTCATAGGCAGGTACAGAAGCTCCCTAGACTTGGAATCGCTCTCATTCTTCTTTCAGCCCTGAAGAAGCCATCACATAATGTACGAAAGCTTGACAAAAAGTAACTTTTCAACATGGTCAAGCCCTGAAGATGTATTTCTGAATTTCAGATTATTTAAAATGGACAATTTTATTTTATATGAATGAATATATCCTTTCGTGCTTGACAGCGAAGGATTGTTGTTTTTGCTTGGCTTTAGCATATCATAGAATGGCTTCTTCAGGGCATAAAACTGAATGGTTTCTCCATTCAGCCCTGAACAAGCCATTACAGGATGTGCGAAAGCTAGACAAGATACAACTTTTCGGTATGGTTAGAAATATTTATAAATTTTTTCTGGATACCATGGAAGCCTAATTGAACATATTTATTCAATTTTATAAAATTACTCTATTTTATATTTTATAAAATAACCAAAAATCTCTCTCGAACTTACTAGGTCACATCCAAGCTAACCTCAAAGTCGATGGATTTGAGATCTGCCATCTATTGGATTTCCATTATTTCTGGAAACAATGTTCCCCAAAATCGCAGCTGCCTTCATCCAGAATATATCCTTTTTTTTTTTTTTTTAATATCTGTTAGCCTCCCTTTCAACCACTTAGAGACATGGAGGGAGTGGCTATCTATAGGTTCCCATTTTATCCCATTTTAAACATCCCTATGGCCCAGGACAAGCTTTTTCAAATTGTCTTGGGCTGGATTCGAACCCACAGCATCAGGATTGTGAGACCCAAACGGATCCTATGAGTTACCCTGGCAACCGTTAACACTTCTTTACTGGCAGTGTTAGACTCTAGAATAATTTAGCATAGCTAAAGAATTATTTTAATGCTGATAAAGCCAATTATTGAACTAATAACAATTACCTCTACTCATTATTTATGGATTTCTAGAAGGCAATACACAATCTGAAATGTCATGGAATTTTTTTTTTGGTAAACTTTATTCTCGAGCCACTTACCTCTCAGAATTGTGTGAAGAGCAGGAATTACTTATATAATTATAATGCTCCTTGTTCTTGCAGACTATTTTTGAGGCATTACCATTTATGCAAACGTAGAATTCACCGGAATTACTTGTTTCAGGATAATATCCGCTATCTAAAACGAAAATGAAGGGTATTTAATAAATAATAATGAATAAATGGTTATTAATATACAATTTTTTATAGGAGACCTTAATCGGATCTATATAGTTGGTCCTTATCTCATATTATACTACAAAACAAGAGGCCAATATATTATTGAGGATGGTGAGACCTTCAATCATGATTCCATTTATTTAACTTTAAAAAAAGCATTTTAATTTGTTATATGATAAAAAAAAGATTGATAGATAAAATTGAAACATAACATTATAAATAACAATTGAATAATGTATATATATTATACCTCTAGTTAGATACCCACACCTACCCAGACATTTGTATATCACAAATGTGAAATGTCTAACGTGTGCTGTTATTTCAGAAACAAACTTGGTTATGACTAGCGTACTAAACTAACTAGGAGTTAACAATGTATGGCTAAGGTACTCACCTTTGAGACATTGGAATTGCGTAGTTGGCCTAGGTGAACACCAGCTATTTTTGGGATCGCAATATGGCTTCTCCGGAGGGCATTCGTAGGTCTCGTTGAATGTGTCAGAATAAATGACTATCAAGGTAGTTGTGTTCAGACACGTGGTGTTGGCGTTACTCCGTAATATGTAACCCCCTAGCTGTGCAAATAAGAGATTATAAGAATAGTCTTTGGCTATTGATTAGGTATACTGTTAAATAGTGTGTNAGACGCCAAAGCAGGGCTGATAACAGCTAGGAACAAAATGACCAGCATCTTGGATTGGACTGATACACCGACCAATACCTGCTTATAAATACCACGACGAGATAAGGTTTTACGGCCTCAATGCAATTTCACTTTCTATAAATCAATCTTTTATTGGAAGAATTACGACTTTGTTGATAAACTATTGTTAAGTTTTGGCGTGAATACTAAACGACAAACAATTAAAAGCCATGACAATGAACAAAGTTTTGCAGTTAAATAGGAAAAAAAATAAATTTAGTAATATTTTATCGCTTAGCTACATAATCTATGAGAATATATGAACTGACTTGAAATTTATTTGGATGACCTTATATTTGATCTCTGTTTAAACCTCCCTTCCCGCTATTCCGATTTCAAACTATTTACGTCGATAGAAAAATGTGATTGTTAAAAAATGTCTTCACATTCTACCCATCCTACTAAGGTATAGCTGAAATATGAAATATGTAATATGGGCGTATATATGTATAATACACAAATATATGTATATTTGTACGCGCTCTGGTGTCCGTAACTCTTAAGAAAATGAAACTAAATTAGACATTCATGATTACTTTTGCTAATCCATAGATAAGTTTGTTAACAGGTACTCCCTTGCGCCGAGGAGATGGTTCCTGTGCCTCTTCTGACAAAGACAAGGCCGAAATGTTTGACCAGCACCTCAAGCAAACATT
The DNA here is from genome assembly GCA_000696205.2 of Oncopeltus fasciatus. Taxonomy (NCBI): domain Eukaryota; kingdom Metazoa; phylum Arthropoda; class Insecta; order Hemiptera; family Lygaeidae; genus Oncopeltus; species Oncopeltus fasciatus. The sequence goes on from KZ806883.1 coordinate 175,419, forward strand.
TACTCCTCATTTAGACCCCTTTGACCTGTCCAATGCCATGGAGAATGAGGAGTCACTGGACGTGCCATTACCTATGTCCTTGCCGCTCAAGGCAGTAACACCTTCCGAGGTCAAGTATATAATCTCTCATCTGCCTAAGCGTAAATCACCGCATCATCAATATGATTTAATCAACGGCCAAATTCTCCGCAATCTTCCCAAGAAGGTAATTATATTCCTTACCTACATTTACAATTGCATATTACGAACTACCCACTTCTCTCTTCTCTGAATGTATTTTGATATAACACTATTTCCTAAACCTGGATAATCACCACATAACCTTTCATCCTATCGTCCAATAAGTCTCCTTCCTACACTTACAAAGGTATTCGAAAAAATTCTGTTAAAACCAATGATGCCTTCCATTGAACCCTACAATACCCTCCCAAATCATCAGTTTGGTTTCCGACGTAAGCATTCTACTGTCCAGCAGGTGTTTCGCGTCGTAGACTACATTTTGCTCTCCCCTTGAGCGCAAAGAATACTGCCCAGGATGCTATTCTGGATGTTTCCCAAGCATTTGATAGAGTCTGGCACAGTGGTCTTCTGTTTAAACAGAAATCCATACTTCCTAGTAATACTTACCTTATCCTTAAGTCTTACTTATCCAACCGTTTCTTTAGGGTTCGGCAAAGATTAGACTACTCCGATTTCTACCAAGTGGAACAGGGAGTTCCTGAAGGTAGTGTGCTTGGACCTATCCTATTTATCCTGTACACTGCAGACATCCCTACCCATCCAAGTACCCTCTTATAAATTATTTTAATTGTACCTTTAGTGACCAAATGAATGGTTAGGAATGATTAGGAATGTTTTTTTTTCTTTCTCTCATCCGGGAGCACACTTTCAAAGTCCGAAGAATCTGGTAGTAGGTTTATTATCATTTGGGGTAAGCCCCTTTTATCCTCNACTCACTCTCTCTCCTCCTCTCCTTCATTCCTCATTCTCCACTCTCCCCCTCACCCCCTTCCACTCCCTCTCTCTACCCATCGCTATCCCCCTAGCTCTCCCTCTCTTACTTTCACATTCACCCTCTGTTTCCCTCTCCACCTGACCACCACTCACTCTCTCTCCTCCTCTCCTTCATTCCTCATTCTCCACTCTCCCCCTCACCCCCTTTCGCTCCCTCTCACTACCCATCGCTATGCCCCTCGCTCTCCCTCCCTTACTCTCACATTCACCCTCTGTTTTCCGCCCCCACCTCACCACCACTCACTCTCTCTCCTCCTCTCCCTCATTCCTCTTTCTCCACTCTCCTCATCACACCATTCCACTCCCTCTCTCTAACCATCGCTATCCCCCTCGCTCTCCCTCCCTAACTTTCACAGTCACCCTCAGTTTCCCTCTTCCCCGGATTGAGTGTTTAGATATTTTGGAAAGTTCAGACACAATTTTTCATCAATTACGATGCTGAGATGTTTTCTTAGTTTACTTTGCTTACGTATGACCGACATTTATTTGTTAACTTGATTAGTATTCGGTGAAGCTTTAGAAGGTTATATAGTAAAAAGGAATCAGTATATAATTTTTATTATACATTTATCTCTGATCAATCCTTACGTCTAATTCTTGCATTTTGAGAGGATGGGATCGAAGTATCCCGTCTCGCAGTAACGGGTCTCTCCAACGTAACCATATTCAGCTGCAGTACAAACTTCGTACCTGAAAGACAATTATATCTTTAGAAAAGTTCTGCAATGACTGAATTGTGGCCATCAGTTAGGTCTTCTTATTCTTCTATCAGTATGAGCGCAAAGGAAAATGTCGCATGGTTGGTATCCGGATTCTTTATGTTAAATAATCAAGATCTTACAGAGAACCTGATGTAGCCCAAGGGAACCATCAAAATGCCATAAAAGACAAGATTTTGTGTTCAGTTTCATAGATATTTATGAACTTATGGTAAGGTGGTTATATTGGAGATCCTGAAGATTTGCATAGCTGGTAGAAAAGATAAATGCTGTAAATAGATTCATTAAAATTAATATGGCAATGAAGAAAAAGTTTTGGTTCAAGGGCCTACCTGGTGGGGTCTGTCGGATGAGGAATATGGCCTATTCCTGGACAGAAAGTGACACACTGTTGTCTGGCCTCATTAAACCACTGACCAGGTTCACACTCTCCCAGCTTGATTGGACCGTCCACTCCACAATACGCATACAGGCTGTACAAAGACCGGACAATGGGCACCATTTTTAAGGTCTTTCCCTCGCAATTGATCCTGTGAAAGTAAAACAACATGAGACGTAAAGTCAACAAAAATTTTTAAACTTAGCATCATTAAATCCAGACATGAGATATATTGCTCGTGAATCCATTACAACTCTAATGTTTGGTCAACTGATGTCATCTTCAGGGTAGAATAAGTGCAACTCCAGGTCCTCGGGCCTACCTGCCTAGGACTTCACTTTGACCTAAGTTGTCCTCCTGTTATCAAAGGTAGCTGTATTGATTTTTCTGGCTGATAAAGCAGGTTTCCAATTTGTACGTAGTGTTTATGATAGCTGATATGAGCCAACCAATGGTCTGGTCATAGGCA
>KZ806883.1:185786-216177 GCA_000696205.2 Oncopeltus fasciatus
TTGTCCAGGAGTGTGGGCGGTTCAATTTTTTTTTTTTTTTTAATATCTGTTAGCCTCCCTTTCAACCACTTAGAGACATGGAGGGAGTGGCTATCTATAGGTTCCCATTTTATCCCATTTTAAACATCCCTATGGCCCAGGACAAGCTTTTTCAAATTGTCTTGGGCTGGATTCGAACCCACAGCATCAGGATTGTGAGACCCAAACGGATCCTATGAGTTACCCTGGCAACCGTTAACACTTCTTTACTGGCAGTGTTAGACTCTAGAATAATTTAGCATAGCTAAAGAATTATTTTAATGCTGATAAAGCCAATTATTGAACTAATAACAATTACCTCTACTCATTATTTATGGATTTCTAGAAGGCAATACACAATCTGAAATGTCATGGAATTTTTTTTTTGGTAAACTTTATTCTCAAGCCACTTACCTCTCAGAATTGTGTGAAGAGCAGGAATTACTTATATAATTATAATGCTCCTTGTTCTTGCAGACTATTTTTGAGGCATTACCATTTATGCAAACGTAGAATTCACCGGAATTACTTGTTTCAGGATAATATCCGCTATCTAAAACGAAAATGAAGGGTATTTAATAAATAATAATGAATAAATGGTTATTAATATACAATTTTTTATAGGAGACCTTAATCGGATCTATATAGTTGGTCCTTATCTCATATTATACTACAAAACAAGAGGCCAATATATTATTGAGGATGGTGAGACCTTCAATCATGATTCCATTTATTTAACTTTAAAAAAAGCATTTTAATTTGTTATATGATAAAAAAAAGATTGATAGATAAAATTGAAACATAACATTATAAATAACAATTGAATAATGTATATATATTATACCTCTAGTTAGATACCCACACCTACCCAGACATTTGTATATCACAAATGTGAAATGTCTAACGTGTGCTGTTATTTCAGAAACAAACTTGGTTATGACTAGCGTACTAAACTAACTAGGAGTTAACAATGTATGGCTAAGGTACTCACCTTTGAGACATTGGAATTGCGTAGTTGGCCTAGGTGAACACCAGCTATTTTTGGGATCGCAATATGGCTTCTCCGGAGGGCATTCGTAGGTCTCGTTGAATGTGTCAGAATAAATGACTATCAAGGTAGTTGTGTTCAGACACGTGGTGTTAGCGTTACTCCGTAATATGTAACCCTGTGCGAATAAGAGATTATAAGAATAGTCTTTGGTTATTGATTAGGTATACTGTTAAATAGTGTGTGAGGTATACATATATATTAAGTATTTCCTAATCTCAACAGGGATCTGACCAAAAGATTAACCAAACGGAAAGCCATATAACACATATGAATTCAGTTGGTTTATTATTTTTCCTCTTAAACACTTATGACTTAACCTGTACAGTTAGTTTGTTTTTGTTCTTCTTAAAAACATATAACCTAAACTGTACAGTTAGTTTGTTACTGTTCCTCTTAAAAACATATAACTTAAACTGTACAGTTAGTTTGTTTTTGTTCCTCTTAAAAACATATCACTTAACCTATACAGTTAGTTTGTTTTTGTTCTTCTTAAAAATATATAACCTAAACTGTACAGTTAGTTTGTTTTTGTTCCTCTCATAATATTTATAAACTAACTAACCTATACAGTTAGTTTGTTTTTATTCCTCTTAAAAACATATGACAACCTGTACAGTTAGTTTCTTATTTTTCCTTTTAAACACTTATGACTTAACCTATACAGTTAGTTTGTTTTTGTTCCTCTTATAAAGAGACAAATTAACCTATTCAGTTAGTTTTGTTTTTATTCCTTTTTTTAACATATGACTTAACCTACACTGATAGTTTGTTATCGTTCTTTAAAATATAACGCATTATTTCAATTATACTTGTATTTAAGTCAAGTAAAGCCTTAATTATGATGGTTAATATATTATAGAAACTTAGAAACTATTATTGATTTCCACCAACGAGAAATAAGCTTACAATACTTGAGTTGCATCCGTCAAAAACTGATTAAATTTCAATAATAGATATTTTTCAAAAAATAACCAGCGATTTTATTCTAATTAGTGACTGTTGTATCCAATTTTTTTCTTTGTAGTTGAATTATAACTTTTATATAACTTTCTAGTTACAAAAGCTAATTTCTTTTTTGCTTTACACACAATTTTGACTATTATACCACCGAATTCGCAATATAAGTGTCTTTTTGAAAATCTATGGATAATTTCGTAAATAACTAATACCGGTCAAGAGGAAAGAGGGATTAGAAGGAGACCAAAATTTCAGATCTTCCTAATTTTAGCGTTACGAAAAAAAGTTAAAGTAAAAATAGGTGTAAAATGTAATATTATAACATTTAATAAACATAGCAGGAAATATTTTTATGAATGTGTGAACTACGAGTGCTGGAGGACAACTTTCATTTTTAATATATGTATAAAACAAAATTCAGTATTTTCGCTTCCAATTGCAAGCTATTGAAAGCATTCGCTTTTGGTATAATTGTGGGGGAGGAGGGTATTAAAGCGAATCTATAATCCTAATATCTTCGTTGTAACTGTTACAAAGAAAACATAAAAATACTTGAAATATCTTAGACATACCGAAGACGCCAAAGCAGGGCTGATAACAGCTAGGAACAAAATGACCAGCATCTTGGATTGGACTGATACACCGACCAATACCTGCTTATAAATACCACGACGAGATAAGGTTTTACGGCCTCAATGCAATTTCACTTTCAATAAATCAATTATTTTTGAAACCTATCAATCTTTTATTGGAAGAATTACGACTTTGTTGATAAACTATTGTTAAGTTTTGACGTGCATACTAAACGACAAACAATTAAAAGCCATGACAGTGAACAAAGTTTTGCAGTTAAATAGGAAAAAAAATAAATTTAGTAATATTTTATCGCTTAGCTACATAATCTATGAGAATATATGAACTGACTTGAAATTTATTTGGATGACCTTATATTTGATCTCTGTTTAAACCTCCCTTCCCGCTATTCCGATTTCAAACTATTTACGTCGATAGAAAAATGTGATTGTTAAAAAATGTCTTCACATTCTACCCATCCTACTAAGGTATAGCTGAAATATGAAATATGTAATATGGGCGTATATATGTATAATACACAAATATATGTATATTTGTACGCGCTCTGGTGTCCGTAACTCTTAAGAAAATGAAACTAAATTAGACATTCATGATTACTTTTGCTAATCCATAGATAAGTTTGTTAACAGGTACTCCCTTGCGCCGAGGAGATGGTTCCTGTGCCTCTTCTGACAAAGACAAGGCCGAAATGTTTGACCAGCACCTCAAGCAAACATTTACTCCTCATTTAGACCCCTTTGACCTGTCCAATGCCATGGAGAATGAGGAGTCACTGGACGTGCCATTACCTATGTCCTTGCCGCTCAAGGCAGTAACACCTTCCGAGGTCAAGTATATAATCTCTCATCTGCCTAAGCGTAAATCACCCGGATATGATTTAATCACCGGCCAAATTCTCCGCAATCTTCCCAAGAAGGCAATTATATTCCTTACCTACATTTACAATTGCATATTACGAACTACCCACTTCCCTCTTCTCTGAATGTATTTTGATATAACACTATTTCCTAAACCTGGAAAACCACCACATAATCCTTCATCCTACCGTCCTATAAGTCTCCTTCCTTCACTTTCTAAGGTTTTCGAAAAAATTCTGTTAAAACGAATGATGCCTTCCATTGAACCCTACAATACCCTCCCAAATCATCAGTTTGGTTTCCAACGTAAGCATTCTACTCTCCAGCAGGTGTTTCGCGTCGTAGACTACATTTTGCTCTCCCCTTGAGCGCAAAGAATACTGCCCAGGATGCTATTCTGGATGTTTCCCAAGCATTTGATAGAGTCTGGCACAGTGGTCTTCTGTTTAAACAGAAATCCATACTTCCTAGTAATACTTACCTTATCCTTAAGTCTTACTTATTCAACCGTTTCTTTAGGGTTCGGCAAGGATTAGATTACTCCGATTTCTACCAAGAGGAAAAAACACTTCCTCAAGGTAGTGTGCTTGGACCTATCCTATTTATCCTGTACACTGCAGACATCCCTACCCATCCAAGTACCCTCTTATAAATTATTTTAATTGTACCTTTAGTGACCAAATGAATGGTTAGGAATGATTAGGAATGTTTTTTTTTCTTTCTCTCATCCGGGAGCACACTTTCAAAGTCCGAAGAATCTGGTAGTAGGTTTATTATCATTTGGGGTAAGCCCCTTTTATCCTCTATAGGTCGCCCCACGGGAAAAAAAATACGATTAGGAGTGGTTAAGAAATGGTAACATACTGATTTTTTTTTCTCTAGCTATTCCTAATCATCCCTAACCTACTTGAAACATCTCTAACCACTCCTAACCTTCCGGAACCTTTTTTTTTCCTGTGAGGGAAACTGGACAACCAAGATGGTTTTTACATGAAGACATATAGAAAAATCTCGACAGGCAAAGCCCCACAAGGTGCCGCTTTGGAGGGATAGTTATAGTGGGTAACATGACTAAGGATTTAGATTCATGAGTCATGAGTCCTACTATATTCCCGATTGGGAGTCCGCTAAAAGCGTTTCTCCTCCTTCGAAAAAGAAAAAACATATAAATATTAGGGACGGTTAGGAATGGTTAGGGATGGTAGGTAATAGTTAAGAATGATTAGGAATGTTTTTTTTATTTCTAACCATCCCTAACCTCACCTAACCATCTCTAACCTTAACAAACCGTCCCTAACATTCATTTTTCTTTTATATATGTGGAGGAGGAAAACGCTTTATACGGACTCACATTCGCGAATACTGAGGCACTAATAACCCCTGAAACTAACTACTTAATAATGTTACCCACTTTACTCCATGTTCCGACAAGAGGTGGGTCGAACTATGGTCAGGTATAATAAATGTTTTATTTATACGCTCGTCGTTAGTCGAGAACCATGTTATTGATTCTCCTTTATGAGAAGCTATCCACATATTGTTCCATGTCTCCTGGATTGCGAGGCGTATTCATTTCTTTCTCTCATCCGGGAGCACACATTCAAAGAATCTTATAGTAGGTTTATTGTAATTTGGGGTAAGCCCCTTTTATTCTCTATGGGTCGCCCCACGGTTAAGAAAATACGTTTAGGGGTGGTTAAGAAATGGTATGGATGGTTAGGGAAAGTTAGTAGAATTTGGGATGCTTTTTTTCTCTAGCTATTCCTAACCATCCCTAACCTATTTTAAACATCTCTAACCACTCCTAACCTTCCGGAACCTTTTTTTTTTCCTGTGAGGGAAACTGAATAATCAAGATGGATTTTACATGAAGACATATAGAAAAATCTCGACAGGTAAAGCCCCACAAGGTGCCGCTTAGGAGGGATAGTTATAGTGGGTAACATGACTAAGGATTTAGATTCGTGAGTCATGAGTCCTACTATATTCCCGATTGGGAGTCCGCTAAAAGCGTTTCTCCTCCTTCGAAAAAGAAAAAACATATAGATATTAGGGATGGTTAGGAATGTTTAGGGATGGTAGGCAATAGTTAGGAATGATTAGGAATGTTTTTTTTATTTCTAACCCTTCCTAACCATCCCTAACCTCACCTAACCATCTCTAACCTTAACAAACCGTCCCTAACATTCATTTTTTTTTTTTTTTTTTGTGGAGGAGGAAAACGCTTTATACGGACTCACATTCGCGAATACTGAGGCATTAATAACCCCTGAAACTAACTACTTAATCATGATACCCACTTTACTCCATGTTCCGACAAGAGGTGGGTCGACCTATGGTCGGGTCTAATAAATGTTTTATTTAAACGTTCGTCGTTAGTCGAGAACAATGTTATTGATTCTCCTTTATGATAAGCTATCCCCCAATTGTTCCATGTCACCTTGATTGCGAGGCGTATTCATTTCTTTCTCTCATCCTGGAGCACACTTTCAAAGTCCGAAGAATCTGGTAGTAGGTTTATTGTCATTTGGGGTAAGCCCCTTTTATCCTCTATAGGTCGCCCCACGGGGAAAAAAATACGTTTAGGGGTGGTTAAGAAATGGTATGGATGGTTAGGGACAGTTAGTAGAATTAGGGATGCTTTCTTTTTCTCTAACCATTCCTAAACATCCCTAACCTACTTTAAACATCTCTAACCACTCCTAACCTTCCGGAACCTTTTTTTTTCCCCCTGTGAGGGATACTGGACAACCAAGATGGTTTTTTACATGAAGACATATAGAAAAATCTCGACAGGCAAAGCCCCTTTATTTTAAACAATTTCAAACTGTTGCAAAACAGTTCTTGATTTTCATGTGAAATTTGCCTATATGCTGTTTTTAATTTTTTTTTTTTTTCTGGTTTTATAACCACAAATATAACATATGCATTTTTCTGAGCAATTTAAAGAAGAGTTATCTATTTCCTGCAAATATTTAACATCGAAATAGTTTGCTTCCCTACTGAATTCTTCATTGTTATCATTAATTATAGAGGAAGTATTTAAAGGAAAGAGAACATTGCTACTGATCTGTTCGCGCCCTTATCCTCCTTCATCAGTCCCGAGTGCCCTAATCTCTGCACCGGGGCTGACTCACCTGGACTCGCGACCCTTATCTAAACTTACTAAAGGCTGTTTCCCCCTACCTCACTCTCACTCTGCTTCCAGATCCCATAGGAACCACTCTGCTTCCAGGAGTAGACGAAGTGTCTAACGTATCCTCCTAAGCCATTTCGCTCCCTAAAAGTATTATTAATTCGTGCCGCCTTATGCGCCTCCCCGTTACAATACAGTCCATTACTCCTCGTCCACTCACGACTGCCACGCATTCCCAGAAGGTAAGAGCTCTGAATTTTTAGGTTTTTCTCTTGGCCGAGTAAGAGACCTTTAATTTCAGAGGAAGGACTGCAGGTGAGAGCGAGGTCCGAGCTACCTGCTGAAACTAAATTGTAAAATTTAATTTTGTTACCTATTATATTCAATTTTTCTTTCTTTTTCTTTTATTTTTAATATTTATTCTTTATTAGTCACATTCGAACCAGCGAAAACGCCGCCACACCATCCTTTTATTTACATCTTTGATCTCATCAAACAATGTCCCTTCTTCCTGTTTTACTGAGAATTCTTCTTTAATATAATCCCAACTTAGTGCTTCTTGCCTTGGAAAATCACTAAGAAAGTAATAATCATCTTCTTTAATAAAAGAATGAAGGTCTTCTTCACCATCAAAATTCCCAGGTTCTACAGTGGGACTATTTTTTATACTCAGCAAGGTTCCATATGCAACATCAGTTTCACCCTCCCTCTTCAGGTGCTCCAGAACAAACTCTTGTCAACTAATATTATCAAGAGTAGAGAAGATTAAATTTTCACTTAAAATTGATCCAGACTCCAAATCGCTGTCAGTTTTTTCTTGCTTAAACTTAATCACATTACATACAATTTCATAATTTTTGGCTTCATGCTAACCGGGATCACGAATTGCTTTAGAATAAGTTTTTGGGACATCACAGTAATAAATAATTAGCAGACAGAGCTAGTCCATCATAAGCAAAAGTTACAAAATCATCAAGGCATTTTGGTTCATGTATGGTTCTTTTAGGCTTTAATATTTCTTCTTCAACATCAGGAAAATATTTCATTAATGCTAATTTGGTTTGTTTACCTTTTAGACAAATTTCGCAAAGTACCATCGGGAAGAGTGAGCTGTGTGCCATTCTCCGATGCATCCATTTATTACTTGCAGTAACCACATTCGCTTGCTCTTGAATGAGATGTAATTTCACCACATAAAGTTTTCTAAAAAGCTCTCTTCTTAAAACTTTGCTACCACAAATAATTTTGACACTTGAGTTTTCAAATAAAACCTTAAATCCTTTTCCTTGTAATTTCATCACCGATAGGAGATTCATTGTTAAATTTTCACAAACTAAAACATAACAAATATTATGGTTGTTCAATGGCTAAATTATGGTCATTTCTGCCTATAGTTGCCATAACTAACAATAATTTCACTCAATGACAGCAACGTGCCTCAAAACATCAAAATCTGACTTTAGTATCAAAATACCGAGTTTGTATCTCAAAATGGCTATACTGGGCCCTTAACCTTTTAAAAGAGTACCCTTTATATAGGGGTATATAAAATAACTAAACTGATAGTCCAAGAACGGATTACATTGGATATTTACTTTACATAACGGTCACCAGCCATGCAGCCATTTCCAATCAAAAACTGAACTACATCTGCCACCATGATCCACACACACTAACAGACAGTAACTTGCTCTTAACATAAATTAATCAAACAATATAAAATACAATAATAATTAATAAAACATTTTTTAATGCATAATTACATCAATACTATACAGACTCATAAATAAGAAATCCAATCTAGCGATAGATACAAACTGCCACTCTACAAAACCTTATTACGACCAATCTGGACTTACGGGGCAGAAATCTGGGGTGCCGCCAAGCCTTCCAACATCCAATGAATCCAGTCCTTTCAATCCAAACCCTGAGAATAATTGCAAATGCTCCCTATTGCGTATCCAATTCATCCCTCCACGACGATCTTAATATTCCTTTTGTTCAGGATCTAATTTCTTCCCGCTTCACCCTTTTCCACAGAAAAACTACCATACCACCCGAATCCACTAGCACAGACCATGTCTTCCAATTCCAACCCCTAGAACCCTTCCAGTAGACTAAAACGATGAAGGCCCCGTGACCTCATGGGGACATAGCCTGTAAATAATTTGAGAGTGGTGTCATTGGTCACTCTCTCTCCTCATGTGATTGTCATTGAATGTCATTTTTACTTTTCTTGTAAACAAATCACAAAATTTTTTTATTTGACAGAATGTAATAAATAAATAAAAGTTGAAAATAATAAGAAATTCGTATTGAATATTTTCAGTGCTGAAGGCAGTTTTTTGGATTGAATCGGGGTCCATTTCAAGCTGATGAAAGCCCGAGGCGAGGTCTATACAACTAAAATATGTTGCTCATTCCTTTTTCTCTATGTAAATCTTCTATAATTTGGATAGAATACTTATGGTCAATTGATTTTTCATTTATTTTATGGGGGATCTATTACCATTTTTGTTTGTCAAAGGAACAACCCAAATGGAAGAATTATATAAAATGGGGAAGGTGAAAAAGAGCAGTAGACTGGTCCCTCACGAACTTACTCTTGAGCATTTAGCTAAGAGGTTAGAAATTTGTGAGAATATATTGAAAAACCCTTATGGTTTACTGATGAAATCCGAATACCCGTAAGCAATTGCTAGATTGTAGACAAAGTGCTTTTCCGGCTGCTGCAAGGGAAAATTTTTGAAAAATGATCCCATGCTTTTCGGTTTCTACTTCGAACAACTCGATTGATTGTATTATTCCAACAAGTTAATGGTCGTCCTCACACTTCCCGTCGAGCCATTGAATGCTTGAAGAAACTTCATGGGTTCGAACTCCAGCCTCATCCACCATGTGTTTGTAGACCTTGCTCCATCAGATTACTACTTGTTTCGATCCATTTTCTTCGAGGGAACGTTTTGATAATCTTGCGGAAGTTGAAATTGCGTTGCAAGAGTTCTTTGACAGCCATCTTAAGAAGTGGTATCTAGCAGTTAGCTCACATATGGCTAATGGCTGTTGATAACAATGGACTGTACATTGAGTTTTAACTGTATTTGATATAAAATATAAATTAAATATACAAATATAAATAATTATATTTATTTGTGTGAGGTCTTCTTCANTTTATAATAGAAATTTTGTGAAATTTGTTAAAATCTTAAATCAACTTTTTTAGTAGAATAACTCTGAGATTTCTGCACTTCCATTAATGATACGTAGAAGACCAAGTGTGTTTGGATCCCTTCTGTGATCAGTTTGAAAAACAGTGTGTAATTTAAATTCTCTCCTAAATTATCCTTTCATTTTGTCATTTTTAACTTTAGCCTTTACAAAATTATAAACACTCTTTAAATATTTTTTTAATATTCTTAATGCATACTCAAAATATGTTAAAAAACTTTTCTTTTCTTTTTTTTAAATCTACTCCAAGACTTCGAATTTCATAGTTATGATTGTGTGAAAGTATATCGGTTATATAATTATATAACTGTATATAATTGTATATTGATATATCGGTTTCGATTCCCGCTCTGTCCGCGGCAGTGTTAATATCGTGCTCCTGAAGATTCCTCTCTTCATATGTGAAAAAGCGCTCAGTTTGAATTGAGATTTTACCTACCATATATGAGGAGGTGGAGACAGTGATCACGTGCGTGAATTTCCAATTGTTTTTCTTCAACAGTCATCGCTGTAAGAGTAAAACAACTTACGGAGTACAGTCCAGTTCCAAGTCAGTTATCAGCTCGGAGGATAAGTTCTATCTCCAGGACCGGCTTACCAGATAACGGCCCAACTGTCTGCCCCAGGTAGGAGAGATAACAGTTTAGATTGTAATGTCCCANAAGGATCTTATATATTTTAATTAAATAATTACGGGGACATGGAATGAGTGATAGGCTTCAGTAGCTCCTATCTGGGGAAAAAATGGGGAAGAAATCCCGCCCGGTGAGAACCCCATCTAACTCGCCGGGAAAGCTCCTCCGACAAAGAAGACAACACGTTCCAAGAAGACACTTGGGCGAAGTACCTCGGCCACCTCTCTGCTCTCCGAGCATAGCTCAAACACAACAAGCCCCACCCAGAGTACAACTTCTCTCACTAATACAGCCATGTCAACCGCCCCTACCGCGGACCTCACACTCGTCTCACCTACAATAAATAACACCGTGTCCATGGACTCTACCTACTGGTGATGAAGAAGAGTCACCATTTGCCACGGTTAACCGTTTTCGCCCTCTTCGGGACCTCCCTAAAGACGATCTTACTACTCCAACCCAACAGGCCAGGTTTAGTAGACCACCAACTATATTCGTGTTTGGATTGGAACAAGTCAAACTCTTCCGAGAAAAGCTCAATCAAGAGGTGGGAAGCGATAAATACCACCTTATAAATAGGACGGACTCCACGAAAGTCGTCAGCTATGACCCAGATTCTTACAGAAAAATAATTCAATATCTCGATCGAGTTAAAGCCCAGTACCATACCTACCAAATTAAAGAGAACAGAGCTCTGCACGTAGTTGTAAGGAACCAGCACCGCAAGGCAGATGATTAGTCGGACTTCAGACCACAACACTCTTTTACGTCAATCTGGATCTTGATGACAAGACTGAAATGATACACGACGTCAAATTTATGCTAGGTTGCAAAGTCGTGATAGAAAAACCCTATCAGAAACGCGACTTAGCACAATGTTTCAGGTGCCAAGCTTATGGGCATACAAAGGCCTTCTGCACACACCAAAATCGCTCCCTTAAATGCGTGCGACCCCATCCATCCACTGAATGCACTAAACCTCCTGACGTACCTGCTAATTGTGCACTCTGCCAGCAAGCTCATCCAGTAAATTACAAAGGCTGCCTCAATTTCCAGAAGCTCAAAGCCATGAAGTACCTTGAAGAAGTGGAACAAATACCTTGCTCTCAAGTAAAGGCACCAACTAGAATGGTTACTCCAGGTATATCTTATGCGTCTTTCGCCGGTACGCAAAACTGACCTATCAGCCCCCAGAGCTTCTACCCAGCCTGTTCCAGCCGCCTCTCTCAGCTTCAACTCCCAAAGTTTCCCGTCACAACTCCAGCAACAACGGCCACAACCAATTGTCAACCCACTTCCTAAGCAACACCTGCCACAGAGAGTTAACATCCCCAAGTCACAACCATCAACAGCCAACCCACTTCACTTGCCAAACTTGTATCCTCCCTTAACACATTCCTAAATGAATTTAGATCCCTTATTACACCTCTTATCTCTCTCCTCGAAACCTTCGTCAGAGCATTTATTCAACAAAACTGATCCCCCCTACCGATCCTTTCTCTGTCCTCCTCTGGAACGCTAACGGTGTTCGAAATCACATAAACGAACTCACAAACTTATTACACACGGAGAACATCGACATTGCCCAGACAGAGACTCGACTAACTGATCCTTTGACTCCCTGCCTTTTCTCCTTCTTATACTAGGATAAGGAGAAGATGGGTGCCAGATAGTCTATCGTGGGTTAACTGAGGACGGGTTACGTCCCGGGATAGACGAGCAATGACAACAATGAACCCCATCAAAAATTATAAGGTATAGAAAATGTACAGAATAATTCTTTTTAATAAAGAGTTATATGTAGAATATATAGGTTTCAACCAAGTTAATATCTTTACAAAGTGTTTGGTTTAAAATAAAATCATATATATTAAAATAATATTAAAAACTTTATTTAGATGTTGCATTTTGTACAACTAGTATTTGAAAAGTCTGATAAATATCTTCATATTTGCTGCTTTAATCTGTCATTGCACACTCCCCACTTTTGAGATCGTAAAGACTTTTCTCACATATTTTGGGGACTGGTAAATACTGACCTCCAATGTAGATGCATTCAACGTACCTGGAACAGAACAATGCATTAATTCACACAATAAACAGACATACATATTTCAATCCTTTTTCATAATAAATAGTTCCCCTTCACCAATTACATGTGGATCTGTATGTGTGTGTGTTTGCGTACAGCTTTAATTTAATTTTTAAGATGAGATGATTACCCTCTAAAGTGTCCATATTGTTGATAAAATATGCTTTAAACTGATCACACTTGTAACTTCATATAAAAATACTGGCTAAGAAGGTTTCATATGTATCTTTCACAAATCGAGGCAAAGCCATCGCAATATTTCATAGACGTTGTCTAGAAGTAGTGAAACAGCTCGTCAGTCTAATCAGAGCCGGATGCATTGCTGGAGTCAGGAAAGAACTAATCCACTAGACTTTTGGAATGTTCAGAAAGATGGGAGATTGCTAATGCCGGCCTCATAACCTCAAGATGGAGAATTTCGAATTAAATAAGATCATTTTAGTTGGATAGACAAAGAGAAATAGAATGGACTCTATGTATAATCATTTCTTCAACCCCAAGAAATTTACTGCTAAAAGAGAAATGTGAGCCCAACAGCTCGCTCTGAAATTTATATTGTTAAATTGTTCTTAAAACCTCGGAAGTTTATAAAATTTGAACAACAGAATATTAAGTTACTTATTAAATACTATTATTTAGTTATGAGTATTTTCAATGGGTCTTATATAGTAATAACTGCCCATGCTTTTTATAGTTATTAATGAATGATAGTTGCATTTATGATGAATATTTCAAATAAAGTAACAGTAAGATTGTCATAAACATTAGTTACATGTAAAATCAAAGGATTTTACTATATTTAGAACTAACTTACTTTCTTTTTTTCTTTTCTTTTTTCTTTTTTTTTTTTTTTAATGGCGGATCAATCTTCAGTCATAAACGCCAGGGAGATATTTTGAAGGAGAAGAACCTCTTAGCAATAAGTTATGGTGAGGTGTAATGTATTGCTAATTATTATATGAATGTAGATAGCTACTAGAAAACTAAGAATGTTATAGGAAAGAAAAATAAAAAAGAAAGAAAAAATCGAGAGAGAATGGAAAAGAAGCATACTGAAAATGCATCTAGATAAGATTTAATAGCCTGCCTGCTTTCAGAAAGTTCATTACAGAGTCGATGACTTTATCGTCATCCAATAGGATTTCGTCTAGAGTCCTAAATGGGACTATTTCTTAGTTATATTTCTTCCTTGTTTCTTCATATTTCTTTTAAAGTTAATATTTATCTTTCAATTTTCTATGGCCAATAATAAATAACATTCTTCTAGATTGTACATGTGATACAACCTTAATTACTTTGTGAGATTAATTTTAAGTGTAAGTTTTAGGTTACTTGGCCTACATTTAGCAATTTAAATTATGATAATTGGTTCAAAACAAGTGCGTATGTGTGAGTGTGCCAATAAAGGTTTTAGTAAATATCAATTAATATATCATCAAAATTGTGTCAGAAACAAACATGCGATACATCTTTGTTCTGTACAGAACTGAATAAAAAGGAATGACTACAAGTCGAGTGTCCACATTTCTGAAACATCTGACAGTTCAGACATTATTCGACTCTTACATTATTTACTCACTTTTTGGGGTCTCTCATGTCTGGGATTTTCCCGATTCCCGGACACTCGGGCAAGCATTCCTGTTGAGGCTCGTTGAGGGTGTAGCCAGACTGACACTGATGCACACCAGTGCATTTCCCAACGGTACTGGAGAAGAACAGACTCGGATCTGACTGGAATGGAATCAACTGAGAGAGCTGTCCTTTGCAAGGGTTCCTGCAAACAAACCTCACATTTCAGCTACAACAGAATATATATATATATATATATCTAAATATATATATATATATATATATATTCAATGCCCATGACGCACATACACAAATTTCCCACGCTCTTTTGTTTTATCAAAACTAGCAAGAAGTGTAAATGACTAATCAGAGCTAAGTGATCTCAGTAGATTACCCATGCTTCATTAAAGAGGATAACTGGTAAACTCCTAAAATAAATGGCGAAACAACTAAGAACGAAAATTTGAAAATTTACAATTTTTGGCAATCCTCGGAGTGTCGGCCGTTTCTTTGGTTACGAAAAATCTCGTTCAGAGGTCTTCACGCTGTATATTTCACCAAAGAGAACGGATCTCGTCTGGTTCAAGATTTCTGCTTCAACGCTAAATAGAAATTGCAAATCTTCTAATTTCTTAATTCACCGTAAACCATTAATTGCGAGAAGTGGAATTTGACAACTGATGTCTGAGTAATTTCGATGGTTTAAACCACCATAGAAAATAAAATAGTAATAGGTCATTAGTGAGAGTGGGCAATAGGTATGTCCACTAAGGAAGCAGGTTGCGAAGTGGTTATTAAAAATAGCGCGAAAATGAATTATGGAAGTTTGTGATTGCCTGGCGATTTAGCAGAAGCACTAATGATCAAAGTACATACTGATAAACTTAGATTTCGCTAAAATGTCTAAATGAATTATTGTTTTAATAACTTTTACAAATAAAATTCAATTATTTTCAACCCAATAACAATGAGTCTAAAATGAATAACCACTAAAATTTACTCTATTCTAGCGGAAAAGGAGTGGGGAATCGCACATAAATTTCTCCTTTACTTAGCGTTTTCCGTAGAAATTTTAATTAATATTTAAGATAATAAAATTTTTAAATAACATAATAAATGTTATTATACTACAATATACCCCTATTATATTATTTAAAATTTTTCTTCTCTCAATGAATATCAACGAATATATTATGATTATAAATTTTGAACCCGTTCTACCCCCTCCTACATTTCAACAATAAAAAATTTCATGAATTTGTTATCAAAATACCGAATTTGGTTTCTACAGAATAGTAACAAGAGAGCACGCTGAACCGACTAAATTACATTTAAATGTGTTTCTTATTATGCGTTTTTTTTTTTCAAGAACATTATTATAGAGCATGAATGTTATTAAACTTTTTTTTTACATATATAACTAATTTTTCTATATTTTTTTTTCCGTAATGCTTACAAAAACAAATATATTAAGATTTTAAATTTCGGTCTTCTTTTAATTCCTCCTTCCCCACGACTTATTTTAGCCAATTACGATTTCATCGAATTTAATTTCATTATTTTAAGCATTTTGGAGGACAGAGCGCTTTCAACAAATATATATATATATAAGTTTTAATAATTAATTTTAGCTTCTAAAATCTAGGGTCGGTGAGGATCTGTTGAAATTTTTAAAAGATAGAAACGTGAAAGGTTTGATTTTTTGTAAAGTAAATCTGCTGAAACGCGCTTTCTATCATAAACTGCCCAATTCCTTCACCACTTTTGCATGTTCAGTGTCTATCTACTCCTCCCTGACGCAGGGCGACTTGTTTTCTGAAACATAACTATATTCTTATTGTTTTCCATTGTTTTTGTTTATTGTCCTGCACATTTACTGTATAGTTAGTTTGTTATTTTCTTTTAAAATTATACATATATATACTACATCGTTCTAAAGCACCAGCATTTTGGACAGGCCGGCGCGCAGAAAACTGCGAGAGGACATTTCAGGTGTGANTATGTTTGAGCACACGTACGCAGACGTATGTGTAAGGGAGTGTGTATATTTGCTTTAATTGTTATTGAGTTCTACCATTGTAAATAAACCTGTCATGCCCAAAGGTATAAAATTGATGTCATCTGCTACTCGGGCTCGAACTGATACAAGACCAAAGGACAATATGTCAGGGTTATATGCCATAGGAATTAGTCCGTTTTTTTACATTTTATTGTGCACGATCCCTTTTTTGGGGGGTAGAGATGCTCTCATCCAATCCATATACATCTTTCGGATTGGGAACGCATATGTCATGGGCATCTGACCCTTCAACATTTCAACATATACAGAGCAAAGACAATTTGTTTACAAATCTACATGAAAATACCCGGTAAACCTATCCTCATGAAATATGAGTCAGTTAAATGTTTAATAAAATTAACTCTTTTAATTTGTATATACTAGAGTATTTCAATGCTATATTTTTTATTTGACACTATTTAAGCTGAATAAATATTTTTCTTAAAATTATGTTTGTCAAAGACCCTGAGAGCGATTGATTTAATGCCTGTCTAAAGTAAAATATACTCCATTTAGTTGGAAGAAAACAAAATTTCAGCATTTTTTGTTCATTCAAATATTTTGAAATCCATAAGTGTATCATGTATGATAAGAATAAGTTTAGTCTTTTACATCAAAAAATATGTTTACATTGTTAGTCTTTTGTAAGAAAATATATATTATTAGTATGATTCCGATATTGAATTTCTAATTACAAATATGACCGGTTAGTCGAAGAAATCATTTTAATAATAATAAGGGCTGCTGCAAGTAATATAATAAATCCGAACTAAAAGAATGAGTGAAAGTTCTTGATGACTGACTTGCATTCGGTCTCAGCACAGCGTCTTTCTTCGATGTCATAGGTCTGTCCTTCTGGGCAACTAAAAGATGTGGGCACCCCATTCACACAGAGGATGAACTTGGAGCAGTTCGTGACGTCCGGGAACTCTCCATTATCTGCAACACCATTATGTTGAGGTTAGAATGTTTTAGATGCATTTTGAATAAGATTCAGGGATGAAGAATGTGTATTGGAGTTTTCTTTGAGCCATTCTAGTAGCCTATATATATATATATATATATGGATTTCAGTAGAGAATTTTATTTGGGGTTCTTTCACTTGTACTTCAGTGTCAACATATGATCCAGCTGAAGAAGGCTAAAAATGTAAGCCGAAACGTTGGCTGATAATAAAAAATATACATTTTTTAAATTGTATTTTTGGATCAATCTTAACCGAATCCTGACAAAAAAATTTATACTAATAATCTCTACGGTCGAAAATTCTCCGTTTGTATATAGTTTTGTTTTTTATAATCTTATTTAATAACTACATATTGTTATATATAACTTCTTTAATATGATTTCATGCTAGAAAAATTAACAAACAATAAAGTTACCCATGAAGAGAAAAAGTGTCTAGTTATGCCATTCTCAAATTAAATAGAATATATGGAGAGTTTTTCGACCGTAGATATTATTATTAGAATTTTTTGTGTATTTTTTATTGTCTCCCGACGTTTCGGCTTACATTGTAAGCCATCTTCAGGGCTATCATGAAGGCGAGAGTAGATCTGTTGTCACCATGATCCCATTTTCATGACCCAAGATTCGAGTCATGAAAATGGGATCTTAGTGACACAACGTCCCCTCTCGCCTACATGTTAGCCCTGAAGATGGCTTACAATGTCAGCCAAAATAAGATAATTTAAGAAATATTTTAAAAAATTTTATAATATGTAATTCTGTAATTCTCAAAAAACATTAGGGAATTACTTAGGATCCCTAAAAGAATCTCTTCTTCAAAGGGTTTATCCACCCCAACTCCTCAACAGAAGAATCCCTCCTTCAAACCGAACCATCCATCCTAAACCTAAATCTCCCAATGCCCAAACTCCTAACCTGGTAACTAAATATTTCCCTGGGGTAGAAGTTATCAAGACCAAGATACACAAAGCCCTTTCTATTATTCAGAACAATCCATCCACCAGCTCCCTACTACCACAGAAACCTGGCATTTCGAACAGAAAAGCCTACAACCTCCAAGATATACTAGACAGAAAAAAACTGTCTTCCAAAACCCTCACAAATTCACCAAAACAAAGTACTTCGCCTTGTAACAAAAGCATATGCTTATCCTGTCCTATTTTAAAAACTGGCAACACGTTCTTCGTGTCAACACCCACTTAACATATAAGATCCAATCCTCATCAACATACACATCCAAAAATTGTGTATACCAGCTTCAATGCAAATTTTTGTCCTGCTTTTTACGTATGAAAATGTACTACGCCATTTAAGCTCAGAATTAATAACCATCCTGTTCAGAACCACTTTCCCCTCTTCCCATAGCTAGGCATTCTGAGAGTAATTTAATGAGTTTTAATGTCATTTTCCAAGTTCAAGTGATTGAACAACTTCTCGACACGGCTTCAGATTTGCAACTGAAGACGAGAGAGTGAGCCTATATCCACATTCTCAAAGCCACTACAAGACCTGGCATCAATTGCCAACAATAAGAGGATTAGGGAAAACCCAATCGCCTTCCCCTTCCTTTGAGTCCTTTCCGCTACACAATACCTTCAGTCTAGTCTTTGTCCAATCCTCACCGACGAAGGGTGAGAGATCCCTGAAAATTTTACTTCTTGTGATATTTTCTTTTTGAGTGTGCACTGCACTCTCTATCCCACCTGTTCTTGATTGCTATATATCGCAGACGCCTGTGTTTCATTTTATAGATACAATTTTTTTTTCTATTATTTAACTCACCCCTTAGAAGTCATTAATCATTTGGCATCATTATTATTTTTCAATAATATCAAGTCTCCATAAATGTGTGTGTGTAAGCCATGTGTGTTTAAAATAAATATAAAATTATCTGTCTATAAAGAATTTGAATATCCCATTACTAATTCTAAAATGTATTTCATGGTACTTTTTTCTACCTGCTTTACAATCAGGATGCATTTATTACGTCATCATATGGATCAACAGATCTGATAAATATGAAACAACTACATTCAGGATCTGTTCGACTTAATTAATTAACTTAATTCTTAGTTATTGGGCTCAATACTGAATAAAAACTTTATATGAACTATGACTTATGAAATTTCTAAATAATCAATTGTAAGTATAGCTTTTTTTTAAAGTAGACTTCTTGAGGAAAAGTCAATCGGTTCACACTTATACCATGATGAGTCTACTGGCATTACTCCAGTTCTTCCTACATCCTGCACAGGATAATAAATACATATATTTGAGTTGGCTACTGACCTCTGGGACAAAGGTTTGTGTTCCACCCCGGAGTTGAAGGTAAGCATTGGTGAATATCTTGGCTGCAGAACGGTGTCTCCTTCGAACAGGGGAAGGTGGCAGCCGAGGCGTTCTCGAAGATCACCAGGACGGTGGAGGTTGTGACGCAAGTGGCGATTAATCTTTCGTCCTGCGTGTCCGTCGCCAAGACCTGCAGACAATCCTTTCACTCACAACGTCACCGTATCCTCTAAGTGTTCAGCTAATGGCTGATGCATTTAGAAAAATACTCTCAAACAAAAAGTAATTTCCACACTTCCCTCTAAAAGTAATAAATTCACACAGATTGTTCAAAGAACAACCTTCCCAATAATCTTGCTTCTCTAGGCTAAACAAAACACACTCGGAATACTTTAGTAGTAAACAAAATAGTAGGAGTTTTAAATGATACGCGTCTGTAACTATAAAATCTTATACATAAAACCGAAACACTTCCATAATTTTTGTTTAAGTGCAATGGTTACATTTAATTTCCACGAAATTGAGTTAGTTAGGCCAAGCTGAAAGAAGAAGTATTCCCTGATGCCGAAACGAGGAAAATTTTCCTGACTCTTAATTTTATAAATATTATTTTTTTGTGGAATTTAATCCCACGTAAATTTGAACAATTTTTAAGTCCTGGCTGAGACAGTTAGATATTTTATTCTGTTCCCTTGCACTACAAATTGTTAAAATTTGCGTGGGATTAAATACCACAAGAAAGTTAATATTTATAAAATTAAAATTTAAAAGTAAATAACGAGAGTCATTTAAACAGGTTGACAATGACAGCCTCCGAGCATAAGACGATAGATTCGTCGGCCTCGGAGGTTGGACTCTCGACACTAGTGCGGGGAATTTAATAACTTATCAGACTTGTCCTGGTAGCATAAATGGTAAATGCACCGGCCCGAATAGCAGGAGATCCTGGTTCGTGTCCTAGACAGTTAAATTTTTTATTCTGTTCCGTTCCATTAAAAATATTTTTTTCTGACTCCATTTCTTGAAAAAGAAAAAATAACTTATGCAATCCAAGAAAGATGTATGGTTAAGATTTAAGCACATTATCCATAGGGAAAAAAGAGAGCTATTCATGTTGGGACCATGACGCAAATTTTCAAGTTTCAAACTGAACGGATATTACAATGGAGGTGCAAAAAACATGGTCCATTAAAATTTATTTTGATGTATTTGTATTTTGTCTGTAGGCACTCTTTTCAAACAATTTTCATACAATGAAATTAAATTTTATATTTAAGGTTTCGTTTTACAAATCTTTGGATTTGTTTTCTGTCTATTGAAGAATATTACCTAATTATGTTTGGATGCCTCCTGCAGCAGATCTTGTATCTGCTAGCTCCTTACCAATAATTCAACAATTTGTGATTTTTATTTTTATTTTTATTTTAGGCTGTGTAATTTTAGCAAAGTGAATTGCTTTATTATCAGAAGGAAAGTAAGAGAAAATTCGAGAATGGCAGTATTTTATTTATCAATTATTTAATCAATATGTGTTAACAGTTTAATAAATACCCCGTTAGGTTTAAAGATAACCTTCAAGTTACCTTTCTTACGCAAGCCTTTTTCCCGGCTAGAGTAGTTTAAGGTGAGCATGATGCATCTGATTCTATGATGCACAATTATTCCTGACTTCCATAGTCATGGGAAAGTGACATATAACTAAACATTGATGACAGATCCTTACCGTGACTACGAGAGCCGATATAACAATAATTGTCTTCAGGTAAACCTTCATCTCTGGGAATCGACACTGGTTCGGGAGTGAGACCTAGAATGGCAAATATTTATAAGTAATGGTCCATGATTGCAAAACCATCTCAGCACTTATATCGAATGATGGAGATAGCTTTCTAAAGGCAATAAATGTTTTATTTCACCTCCCATTGTTTTGTAAAGGAGGTCGTTAAGCCACGTTTGATAAGATTATATTGGTTTTCCTTTTAAAATAAATTGAAGTAGTTTATATTATATAGCATTTCCACTATAAGAATAATTTTCAAGAAATCGCATGTACATTCGTTTAATAGTCTTAAATCTTTTGAATCATATGAAATATATCAAACTGACCAAAAAGGATTCAACATCTTTCAAACGTATTAAATTACAATTTTATAAATATTATTTAATTTGTGGTATTTAATCCCACGTAAATTTAGATAATTTTTAGTGCAAGGGAACAGAATAAAAAATCTAACTGTCCCAGCCAGGATTCGAACCTGGATCCCCTGCTATCCGGGCCNAAAAAGTTAATATTTATAAAATTAAAATTTAAAAGTAAATAACGAGAGTCATTTAAACAGGTTGACAATGACAGCTCCTCCGAGCATAAGACGATAGATTCGTCGGCCTCGGAGGTTGGACTTTCGACACTAGTGCGGGGAATTTAATAACTTATCAGACTTGTCCTGGTAGCTTAATTGGTAAATGCACCGGCCCGGATAGCAGGAGATCCAGGTTCGAGTCCTGGCTGGACAGTTAGATTTTTTATTCTGTTCCCTTGCACTAAAAATTATCTTGTATTAAATTACAAATGATAAGATCACGTTAAAGCACTGGAAACATATTTGAATAAATTCCTCAGGCAGAAGATATGGAATCTAACCCAATTTCCCATATTTCTTAAAAGGTGGACATAAAAATAAAAGTAAATGACGAAATTATTCTTAAATGCCGTAGAAATAATGCACATTAAAAGTTAGACCACTATAGTAGTGGTCAGGATGAATGCGCGGGAAGTAACCCAATAGTAGCATTCGTGCGTCATTTTGTCACCTGTAAATTTTATCGTGTCAAATTACAAGGAAGATATCAATGATTATAATTGCCGGTCTTTCTCAAAACCTCATCAGTCCATCATATCCCATTTCAACAAAAAATATATTCTTTCAGGAGTCTGCAGTAATGTTTAAATATCGAATTATGTTTCTAAATTTCAAAATAAGCGGACCCGTGCAATAATTGAAATTAATTTTTAAATTAAGGAGTTCATTAAGACTTTGCAAAAAGCTTAAATGCTCAATTTTGTAGTTTCAAATCAAAAACTTTGGACGATAGAGCTCCTAGAGTTACATTTTAAACAAACCATATATTTAGTAGGATCATAGGAATCTTAGGAATGTAGGATCATTGATGTTTGGATACTTCTTACGGGTTCAACCATGTCTTGGAGTTTTTAGATGCCAAGCTTTCGCACATCATGTGATGGTTTCTTCAGGGTTGAATGGAGAAAGCTTGGCACCAAAAAACTCCAAGACACTGTTGAAACCGAAAGAAGTATTGGTAAATAAAATGAAAATGATCAAAGACAGTGCTGTTTGTGTGAAGAGATTGGGGTAGTAAGAGACAGCCTTGTGAGACGCCTTCTTCGAACTGGAATGTCTGAAAACAATTATCGACTTAGGGAAGTTCCCTATATTTATTTCATCGACCCTTCCAGAAATTTTCAGAACTTTTTTATTTAAAACTCTTGCCTAGATCGGAGTATACATATAAATATATTTGTACAAAAAGTTCTCAGCCTACCTATAAACCTATAAAGGAAAGGATTAAGATAAAGGACTTATACCTTATCATGTTTATTTAATCAGTTATATTCACACAATTTCTCATAATCGTGCCTTTTTTTTTTTCTAAGTACCCAAAATACTCTCAATTTCATCATTTTTCAATCACCATTAAGATGAATAAGTAACATTGAGCAAAGAGCCGTCATGAAATCTTTAGTTACAGATGGCATAAAGCATTCAGAAATTGTTCAACGCCAACAGAAAGTGAGTGGGGACCCTTCTCCAGACCATTCACAGTGAACCAATGGTGTAGCCTGTTTATGATGGGGCGAGATGAAGAGATGGCTCGCAGACTTGTAGATGCGACCACCCCAGACACTCGCTTTGAGGATTTGGTTCCCAATGATGGCCGTTTAAAGAAAAAAGAGATCACAAGGGAGGTCAGATCAACTTAAATTACCGATATAAGTGTTCTACACAACAATATCGGCTTGCCAAAGATCGGTGTACGTCATTATTTCAAGTTCCAAGAAAACTCCCAGCTGCTCAAAGAAACGTGAGAATCGATTGCTGCAAAGACTTTTTATCGCTCTGCGATTCGAACCTCAAGGACATTTTAACACGAATAGTAACAAGACGGGAGATTTGGATCCACCATTATGACTCTAAACTGGAGTGACATTGGAAAGGTAACAAGCCACCTTTGAAGTTGCAGGTCAAATCATTATAACTTTTTCGGGGGATTCAGAAGTAATCCTAATGATTGATTACAAAGTCATAGGTGTAAAAATCACGGAAGAGTGTCACTGTAACTTTTTGATCCCCCTTTGAGAAACAATAAAGTATAAGAGGAGAGAGAAGATGTTTCGATGAGGCCTTCTTCTTCTTGGCGAACTCACCTGTACGCACCTGTGGTAAAGTCATGGACACGATTGACATCTTGGGCTTTGATTTAATCAACCATCCTCCTTACAGCACAGATCTAGCTAGCTCTCAGTGACAACTTTCTGTTCCCGAATCTCAAAAAGGTCATCAGGAGAAGGCGATTTGAGAACGAAGACCACCTCAAAGAGGCTATTGATGCTCACTTAGTTCCAAAGAAGATAACTATTACTTGGGGGGTTCGGAGAAATTTATGAATAGATTTAATAAATGTATTGGTGATAAGAGACATTATATTGAAAAATAATATATGTTTTGTGTTTTGATTTCATTCTTTCCTGTGTCATACCGAGAACTTTACATGTATTAGATGTTCACGTAGGCTTCCACGTCTCTAGGAATATGTATGCAGAAGTGAGTCGATAATGAGATTCTGCAACAGCTGGGAGCAACTTGAACCCTGAGGTGTACCAAGTTTGATTCCTCGTCATATCGATAGAACCGGATATTACACATGTCTAACAACCATCTCTTAAATAATCTTTGACCAATTTAAAGAGATTTATTGGACATTTTTTCTCTTTCATACTTGCCTGACTAGGAAATCCGGGCTACCGTCCCGGCTGAGGTAGTAAGATTTTTTTTTTTATTTCCTAGCATTTATTGTATAAAACTAATGTGGGATTAAATACCACAACAAATGCAATATTTAAAAAAAACTAAAAGATATAGAATTTTAAACCGATAAGGAATTTTGATTTCTTTTAAAAGATTTGTTGCAGACATTCTTAATAACATTTTAAAAAAAATTATTAATAATAATTTAAGGTTTACATTAGGGAACTTTGAAAGTAATTATTTTTCTACGTTATTAGTGTTTACAATGGCGAACCATTTGGATATATCCTTTATTGAATTATCAAAAAAATGTTGCCTCTCTGCATTTTTAGCGGCTTCATGTTTGTGTGAAATTGCGAAATTGTTTATTGGTAATTTAAATTTAATAATATTACGATCTGAAAAATGTTCTTCATTAATAGCATTCCAATTAATAATTGTGTTTACTAATCTAAAATTTGTAAGGGTTAAATCCATTTTACTAAATCAACGTGATGCCAAAAAGGTCGGTGCGTCTAGATTTTCATTACATATATTTAGATCTCTCATTAATGTAATTCTCGAGAGTCCTACAACGATTTTTCGTTATGCAGTCGTGCCACAAAATTGAAAGGCTCCAATTATTATTCCATGGTCAGGAAAAGAATCGATTACTCTCATTAGTCTTATCAGTGTAATCAGTAACCTCTTTGTTTACATCGAAGTAGGCAGAGATTAGGATACATGGATCCTTGTCAACTCTAACCTGTACAACGGTGACATCTGGGCTAGAGCAATCATTAAGAAGCATAGCTTAGCATTAGCATAGTTGTTTACTATTGATAATTAACAATTATAATTGCAGATTATAATCGGCACTCTTTGAGGTTACCAGAAAATTATATTTCCAATATTTATATTGTGCCTGATTGTAATTGCTATGCTATCATATAAAATTGTTATAAGGAAATGAAAATGATGAAGAATTATTTCTCAAAATGACAGCACACCAATAAATAAAAGGGGCTGGGGTTTGAAATAAAACAATGAGTGGACTGTATGAAAATATGAAAGAAAGAAATGAGACAGATTGAGGTTAGTAAAAGATCAAATAAAAATGAGGAGTCATTATTAAAATTCTAAACTGAGATGTTGATGAGTTGAGGGCACTGCTGATGTTGCATGATAAATTGATATTGAGTTACTACATTGCATGATAATTTAATGTTGAAAGTCTTTGTGTGTGAGGGACAATGAGTTAGTACTCACAGCTTAGTTTAAAATCACTGGCCAGTGGGTGTTAAATGTATTGCGTTCCTCTCCATCTTCTTGTTCTTCTCTCCATCCTGTCTTGCCCAGAGCAGGCCTCTTGTTCTTCTACTCGAACATATTCAAGAAGAAGAAAAAACTGAGCATGAACAAAAGGTGGCTAGCTGGCTGTAGATAGACCTGCAGTTGTGGGGACTCTCCACAGATGGCAGCACAGAGCTCAGGTAGTCAGCTGAAGAGCATCTGGCGGGAAATTTGAAGTTTTCTGAACAGTGCCTGTTGATGTATTCTTGTCTTGTAGTAGGGTCTTGGATTTGTGTGAGTGTTGTGAGTTTTAATTGTAGCATGTTTAATGAGTGTAATTCCTTATAAAAATTTAAAAGAGTTGTGCAAGTTGTATGTCTGTCAAGTATTCATAATTTGTGTTCATAATGAGTCCTTGTTGAGCAAATTTATGTGATGGACAAAGTTTACTTGGGGGGATTCCGTTGATGGTTGGTCCCGGGGCAGAAGGATTGCTTCTACAGTACTTCTCCGTTCTTCTTGGTCGAATTTGCTGCATTTCCGGCACACCCCGACCAAGAGGAAATCTTCAGCCAATCACATTCTACGAAATAGTTTCTGTTCATACGCAGAATCAGCCGTATTTTTGGGTTTATTTCAAGCAAGGCATGCCTATTAGACCCACCTTGTCTACTTCCAATGAAGGTTAGACGTTTAAAATCTTCTTCCTTTAATGATAACTCTTCTGTCCATAAGCAAATAGTAGAGATTATGTTTTCCCCATTTGATTCCTCTGCTAAGCTTTTTAAATTAATTTTGAGCGATTTATTATGAATTATTTTCACTAAAAATGAGGTTTCATTTGCTAACTTGTTTTCAATAGTTAGCAAGTCGTTGTTTGTAGATGTTTCTATTAAAATTTGGTTACTTTGTAAAGTTTTAATGTTTGTTATGACTAATTTTAAAGCTACGGGATTAACCTTTTTTCTTTCTTTTTTTTTAAGGTTCTTCGTACGTCTTCAGAGGACTTCCCTTCAAAAAGAGAAAAAATAATTTTTTTATCGAATAAATGCAAAGGAATAAAATTTTAAAAAATATAACTACCTCAGACGGGTAGTATATCCTACTCGAAGTAAAGTGCGGTAAGTAGAAAGAATTATCTAGCTAGCCTCGGTGGTGTAATGGTTAGCATACTTACCCGGAAAGCAGGAGATCCAGGTTCGAGTCCCGGCTGAGGTATTAAGATTTTTTTATTCCATTCCCTTACATTTATTGTATAAAATTAACATGAGATTAAATACCACAACTAATATCAATATTTATTTTGTTTTTATGAAGTGGTTATTTTAGGGATGTAACCTTACTTAATATTTTAGTACACTGGCGTAGTCCATAGCTGGTTTTTTTTTGCATTTTTCGGCTTTTTTTTTCGCATCTTCTTGAAATTCATTCTTGAAGCTTTGAAGAATGTCAATAAATTTGTTGATATTGCACTTTAATTGTAAGTTTTGAAAAACCTAGAACTACTTGCAATTTAGCAAGAGCGTTTTCACTAAAGTAGCTATTCGCAACGCGATCATATAGTTCAAAAGGAGATCATATAGTGTTCAGATATCTTGTTGATAATTAATAGTGAAGTTATTTTACGCTGACGATCTTTCAGCGAGTCGAATTCGATGAAGTCGTTATGGAAGGTGTTTCATAAAGCAAATAAATTGAAATGAGGTTTTATTAATAAAATTCAAACGAATGCAAGTTATAATTAGTAGTGTATCACAACAATAATAAGGGTTTGTGAACATGTTTCAGAGCATAATTGTATCTCCGCTGAAACTCTGACTGCTCTGTGACACTGCACGTTCCTGTTTTAGTATCATAACTGCCTCGCCCACATGCCTTGGTTATCCCGGTAAATCCGCCATCCGTGTTGGCCACGCACTCCGTATACCTGTCACAGAATTCCTCCTGGTTAATTAAAATATTATATATTGATGTGTGCAGTTGTACAAGACTTGGCCCTATGTAATAAATAACCTTATCAGTCTTCCTCTGACGAAGAGATGACATGAATATTTGATCCAGGATACACGACACCCCCCCCCCCCCCCCCATCACTCTCCTTCATGATAGCCCTGAAGATGGCGTAGAATGTAGGCCGAAACGTCAGCAGATAATTGAAAAAATACACTTCTTTTTTTTAATTTGTATTTTTTGGATCAACCTTGACCGAACCTCCTCCAAAAAAACATCCACTAATGATCTCTACGGTCAAAAAAAAACTCTCCATTTGAACTTACTTTATTTTGTTTTTTTTTTAATTTAAATTTTAAATTTGAATTATGAATATTTCGAAAGAAAGCTATTTATTTATTATGGTTTTTTTTGTTGTTTTTTTTACCAAACAATCCTTTCATTGGGATGCCGAATCACATACTGCGAGGGAAAATCTCCAAAGGCATCTGATGGACTACCAGCGTTGGTGCTAGCGCTGGCGCCTTAAGGTCAACGAAGGCAAATGCAGTCATGTTACGTTCACACTAAGGAAGAAACAACCTGGCAGAATTTACTTTAATGACATCCCTATCCCTACATCGGATTGCGTCAGGTACCTAGGCTTTCATCTTGACTCCCGACTAACATGGAACACACATACAAAATCAAAAGACAGTAACTAAATAGGAGACTTGGACAACTTTACAAGCTGTTAAACCGCTTGTCAACTTTAACTGTGACTAACAAACTCACCCTTTATAAGACGATACTGAGACCTATCTGGACGTATGGAGTCGAAGTGTGGGGAACTGCTATACCATCCAACATCCAAAGAATACAGTCCTTCCGATCCAAAACCCTAAGAATCATAATTGATGCACCCTATTACGTCGCAAACTCCTTACTCCACAATGACCTCAAAATCCCTTTAGTTAAGGACATCATTACAACCCGCTTTAATAAATTCCACTCTGGCCTTTCCATGCATCCCAATCCTTTAGCCCCAAACTCTATCCAGTATTACCCATCCTGATAATCCACCACGTCGCCTGAATAGGAAATGGCCCCATGACCTTCTCATTGCCAACACTTCATAATAACAATTAAAAAAGAAAAATCAAAACGAACATTGTAAATAGTGATTTAGGAGTACTGTCTTGGAGCACCTTCTCTACCAAGCGGAGTGCACGCTAATTTAAATATTTATGTAAATTACAGTTCTTTTTTTTCTTCTTTTTTGCAAGATGCACGCTGGATGAAGTTCATGAATAAAGTGTTTTAAAAGAAAATTGTATTTTGTCCATGTCCAATTACCCTTTAATGAAAACGCTTGAATAAAATATCATGCTGTCCCCCAAAAANTCTTTTATATTTAGTTATTATATTCTGTTAAAATAAAAACATTTTGTAATTTTTTGTAAAGAAAAACAAAGGACAAAATAAAAATAACATGCAATGAAAGCGCGGGAGAGAAGGTGACCAATGACACCACATCCTACAATGATCTTTATATTATTATTATCAAATTAGAAGCCTTATTCAAGATTATGGAGCATATAAAAGGATGATGAGCCACATTGACCGTGAATGGCTTCTGATGAAGATCTGAAATTTTGGCCGAAGCTTTGGTCAAAGTAAAAACTTCTTTTTTTTTATGAATATTTTTATTCGTAAGGCATTGTATTTCAACAGCCCTGAAGATGGCTCACAATGTACGCCGAAAAGTTGGTAGATAATTAAAAAAATACACATTTTTTTAAATTAGTATCTTTTTGGGTCTACCTTGACCGAACCCCAACAAAAAACATCTAATAGTAAACACTTTGTGGTTTGAAACTCTTTGACCGAATATTTTTTTCCACTTTAATTATTGCCATATTGTATTTAAATAATAATGTGGCTAAGTTTGTACTGTTGTAAATAACTCATTATTCTACAAAGTCCTGGGACTTTCTCTGCCAGACACTTGCGTCTCCAGGACTTGGTATACTCACTCTCCTTTCTCATCGGCGACCTTGGGGATGTTGCCAATTCCCTCACAGTCCGGGCGACAGGCCTGCTCCTCCTCGTCCAGGACGTACCCCGCCTGGCACTCGCCCACCCCCGTCAGCGTGGAGTTCCCGCAGTAGAAGAAGGTGGTACTCCGCTCCTTGGAGAGAGGCACCTTCTCGTTCAGCCTCCCTTCGCAGGGGTTCCTGTCGACAACACATCTCAACAATTCCAACCTCCCCTTTCTGCATTTGGAAGGGAGGTTAAGAAAAACCGAATAGAATATTTCTCCTGGAAACCAGGATACTTATTATCCTGTAGAAATTAGTCAGATTTTCTTATACTAATCACCTGGCATTTGACATCAAATGCCTCATTTACTCATATTTATCTCCATATTTAATACAACAATATAAATCTTCATTTGTTTTCGCACAACTGACTTTTTTATTTTTCAAATAAAGGATAGAGAGTATTTTATTAGGAGCACAAATTAACAATAAGAAAGATTTATAAAACTCTAATAATTTCATCTATCTGATTCCATAATCTTATAGGATGAGGCAAGTACAAATCCTAATATTTTGCATCACTTAGATATTTTCGCAAATACATCTCTTGACATGTTCAATTTATTTATTATTTTAATTATTTAAAGAT
>KZ806883.1:216327-230147 GCA_000696205.2 Oncopeltus fasciatus
AAAAATTCGGCTTGGGATAAAAAATTTCTTAATATGTCTGTGTGTGTGTGTGTGTGTGTGTGTGTGTGTGTGTGTGTATTATTAATATAAAGATAAACAATGAAAAATCAAGAAAATATTATAAAATATATCTCCTAAATGGCTCTAACATTTTTTATACAATTTCCAATTTAATCAAAAAAGGTTTGTTGATTAAAATAGTAAAGATAGTGGTATGTATGTGTGTTTGTGTGTGTGTGTCTGGTTTACACCAGATGTATTTTGTAGTCAGTGTAAATATGCCATCTAACATTATTAATGACGGCTGAGTACTTAATGTTATGAATAGTTTAATTAATCAAAGTGTTTGCTTAAAATTGACGAAGGAAAAAATTAATAAAGTAATTCTAATTTTGTTTGTAGACTGGTAGGTATTAAGTTTCTCTAAAACAAAATTATGTGTGCTTAAACCCGTCTTTAAAGAAGTATCTACACTTCGATGAAGGTTGTGTTGTGCGGTGATCTGTCAAAAATGCACTAGCCCTTATTTTGAAAAGCTGGCCTAATGTGATTTATACAGACAGCTTATTTATACAAAGCGTATAACACGTATAATTATACAGAACTTAAGGTTTACCTCAAAATTCTAAGAAAATCTATATAGTACAATAACAATTGAGCATTTAAATTACCTCAGCTAAAGTTTCGGTGTTAGTATATTTGTATTTGTACAGATTTTTAGTATCAATTTTTAATATTGATTTCCATATATTTATGAAAATCAACAATTTTAGTATGCCTCCAATGAATGTGGCCTTTGTTTATATGTTCAATCGAAGATGTCATCCAAATAGCATTTCTACTAAATACATGTAGAAAAGTAACTTCACATTTAAATGTGTGTGTTTGGCTTACGTGTACGCCTCGTCGGTACAGGTTTTCTGCAGATGATCGTAAGTGTGTTCGGGAGCGCATGTGAATGGTAGTGCAGTACCATCAACACAAAGGAATAGGGCGCTCTGATTCCTTGGATCCGGATAAGTCCCTTGGCCTGAAACAGAGTATCCCACTCTAACCATCCTCAGTTAAAAAAAAAAAAGTATGACTATGAGACAGCTACTTAAAAAGATTTTTAGCAATTCTTTAATACTTAAATTGACAAATAGGTGTCACTACGCAAAATTTATTAATTTATTTTATATTCAATCAGTAAATATAGCTATCAGCCAATACTATGGCCTATTATATAAATAAGTCGCAAGAGGGAGAGACGAAGTTCAGTTGACTCCTTTCCTGGCAGCCATGGAAGAGGTCACTCATCAAGATTCTATTAGCGAAATCCAAATGGGTGTAAAGCTATTGAGCTTGTTCTCATGACAGATTTCCTCTGATTTCCCACCAACATAACCTGCTGAGAAATCTCAAACGCTAGACAGTCGAATTTAACCTCATCCAACGTAAACACAACATACTCCAGTCAAACAACAATAACTCATAAATGCATCTTCCGGGCTTCCCCTTAGTGAAAAGATGTTTTTTGCCGAGCTCTCTCACATCTTGTTAGGGCTTATTCAGGGCCTAATAGAGAATGAATGCATCATTCTACTTTCAGCCCTGAAGAAGCCTTCACAGGATGTGCGAAAGCTCGGCAGAAAGAAACTATTCTACATGTTCAAACCCGGAAAAGGAATCTATGATTATATCTGGAGATCGTAGAAGCCTTCGTGAACATACAAGCTCATTCGTCTATCTACTCTACTCCCAAGTCTATTGTAGACGTTTAATTTTAATATACGATGAAGACACCACGCGGACATAGTCGGAACATAAATTTAAAATTTACTAGTCTATAAATTGTTCCTATTTTGATATATTGATAAATAAAGTCAAATGGCAAACACACGGTTGCATTTCAATTTTCTTTATAAATCACTTATTTGGATCAGTTTTCAGGAGTCCTCTTCCATCGTTTTTCCATCTAACTCCTAAAGCTTTCTGGGGAGTCCTGCATATTCCTTTATTTTCACAACCCTTTAATCCTTTCCAATCCTTCATCCATCTAGCTTCAATTATTTACAATTCTGGGGATTCCTTTAGATTCCCTTATTCTCGCAACTCCTATTATTTAGTTTTTTCTTTAGGCTTCTCCATTCTATCCTCCATGTTATAGCGTATTTATTTTCCTAGATCTGTTCCATCGTCTGCTCGTATTATTCAGTATTCTGGACATCCACCTTTAAGACATCCACCATAATCCTGTTTTCACAGGAATCCAATCCAGTTCGCAATCCATCCAACTCCCATTATTCAGAAACCAACGTAAATAGTAATAAAACTGACCACTTGTTTCCCAGAAGTAATTACTCGTATTCCTCTATTCAGTTAAGAAATCCTTAGCACCCTATTTGTGCCCCGTCATTATCCTTTTCTTTGAGTGTAAACTACTTTCAGTTAGATAAAAATTACCTATCGTGAGGAAATGGGAAGGTTATATCTTTCAGGTTTGATTTTAAAGGAGTGCTAATAACATAACGACCAAAATTAATAATCACAATAAATACTAACATAGACACTCACCTCAGGAGGATGCAGTATATGTCAAATTATTATTATTGGTTGGTACTCACGGGCAGGGCAGCTGAATAAGGCACTTTTGCAACTAAGGCTTTGCGGATCGCAATATGGCCGTTCTTCTGGACAGACCGTCACTTCTTCTGTTTCGTTTTCATGGGTCGTCTGGAGAGTGTAGGGGTCCTTGCAGAAGGTCACAGTAATTGTAGTAGTGGGTATCTCCTGTCGAAATAACCTAGTTCTAGCTATTAGCGGTAAGTAGAAAGAATTATCTAGCTAGCCTCGGTGGTGTAATGGTTAGCATACTTACCCGGAAAGCAGGAGATCCAGGTTCGAGTCCTGGCTGGGACAGTTAGATTTTTTATTCTATTCCCTTGCATTTATGTCTCAAAAAGTTTTACACTTTTTGACTATATTAGAATATGTTGAAGAAATTTGTTTTGTGTCGGTCTGTTTCTACTGTTCATATCAACCATATGAAGAGAGAATAGTAAATTTATCAAAGTTAAATATGTGTAATCGTATCGTTTTTATTTATTTTGTTACAGTGTCGTTTCAAAATTTTCTTTGTTGGATGTTTTTACGTTTAACGTAGGCGAACATTAAAAAAATTGCTTTTTTCTTTCTTTTTTTAAAGAAAATTACTCTCTTTTTTTTTTTATATCAAGCTTTTGACCGAACTCCACTAACCTGTTAAAAAACATATCTAACATCTACATCCGATTTTTAAATTTGAGTTACTAATATTTTTTGTTGTAAATAAACCCTGTAATCTGTAGGATTGTAAATTGAAGCCATACCCCCAAGAAAGCTGTCACCAGGAGAACACTGAATACCAATTCCATACTTCTGAATACAATAGGCCGTCTTCTATTTTGTCAGCATATATTTATATATTATGATTGCTGATATTGAGGCTCTTTAGCTGTTATCTTCCATCTGGTCATAAATACGCCATTATATTCCTCCGTAGAATAATGAGTTGGGTAACTACTATTGTCTTAGAAAACAATAAACTCGATAGTCATAAATTTTGAATTTCTTCTTGTAGATTTATGGGATTCAAATTTTTACATAGAATTTTAAATTAGGGTAATAATAAACGAATGGTTCTGTCTCCAATTTATTTTATTTTGATGACATTTCAATTCCACCTGGCAGGTTTGAAAATAGGTTTGAAATATACACATACAATTTAATATGTGGCTGACTGGTGGTGACTCTCAGAGGAGAATGTTCACTCAAGTAAGGAAATGTTCAAGAACTTCATCAAATACTGAAAATGGCCTAAAGCTACTCAAGATAGTACCATAAATTCTTACTTCCACACCCTTACTTTCTTATGTCTTCATATTTCTCAGTGCTACAAAGAATTTTACAATTTGTGTGCTTCAAGCATGGTACTGCTGCTGACGGCAAGAGTATACAAGCCGTGGCAGAAAAGCCCAGGTAGCCAGGTGATTTCAGTACCCCCCCCCCCCTTGCGGTTTTCGCAAAGCAATGATAATATAAAATTTAAAAAAAAATTAAGAAAAAACACAGTTCTGCTGTAGGTCATAGAGGCCCAAGACATGCCAGGATGCGTTTATTCGAGACTGCGTGTGTGTGAGTGTTCAGCACACCTTTCTGACCGCCTATTTTTACCATTCATTGAAGAAAGGTATCCTATCTGGGCTGGGAGTTCCCAGGAGCTCACCAGGAACATTGGAGTATTACAGACAGGATTTGTCTGTATTAAAACTGGGACCTTCGGCTCAGGCATTGGATTATCCCCTAACCACTGGGCTACCAAGTCTCCTTAAAACGAAACTTATAAGATGAAGCGGATAATTAGTGGAGTAACCGTTTCGAGTCTTGAGTAGCAGTCAAAGTCAGCTGTACTCATTCGAAACCCTTATATTTTCAAAAGTCTTGAGTGTAAAACTGATACTGCAAATATAGATTCCATATATTAGATGATTTTAGTTGGGGTTCGGTCAAGGTAGATGCAAAAAAAAAATACAAATTTAAAAAATGTGTGTTTTTTTAAAGGATTATCTGCCAACGTTTCTGTTTACATTGAAAGCCATCTTCAGGACTATCATGAAGACGAGAGAGGACGTCCTGTCCCCAAGTTCTGAGTGAAGTGACTTGATTCTGAGTCATGGAAATGTGAACTTAGGGACAGGACATCCTCTCTCATCTTCATGATAGGTAGCCCTGAAGATGGCTTACAATGTAAGACGTAAAAAAATACACTTTTTTTAAATTTGTAATTTTTTTTTTTTGGATCTACCTTGACCGAACCCCAACTAAAATCATCTAATAATAATATCTACGGTAAAAAAAAACTCTCCTTTTGAACATAGATTCCATATATTGCAGCGAATTACTGCATGAGAGAGTCCATGACTTATCTGGAGAGAATCCCATATGGGTCTATGAAAGCCCACAGTTCAGAGGTACATTGAATCAGAAGATGCGGATTCGAATTCAGTCATGATTGAAGCTTTTTTTCTTCTTCTTCTTCAATTTAACAGCAGATGAATTACTGTTCTGCCTCGTATCCTGTACCTCGACAGGATCAGTTGAGATGTCAATAATTCCTTGAGGTACAAAGTATCCTTGTATTCGTTAAAAAGGCGGAGGATTCTTGGTGCAAGTGATAGGCAAGTTCTTATACAGCCTGATAAAGCATACCTTAGGCTGGTATTGTTTGAGAACCTTCCTGCTCGAAATACAAAAAGAAAAAAATTCACGAGTCTTTAAGAGAATGTTAAATTTTTGTAAATCTGTAACTTTATTTTCCGCTCTGAGAGAATTTTAAGTCATTCTTAGAGGTGCTTAGCAGTTCCTTGAAGCATTTTTCTTAACGCCTGCGTGGAACTTCTTAAACTCTGAATTGCCTAGTCTAATCTGAAGGGTGTCTTACTCCATATTCCAAGGACCCTCTGTTTTCTTAGGATGAACAGTAAATGT
The DNA here is from genome assembly GCA_000696205.2 of Oncopeltus fasciatus. Lineage (NCBI taxonomy): Eukaryota > Metazoa > Arthropoda > Insecta > Hemiptera > Lygaeidae > Oncopeltus > Oncopeltus fasciatus. The sequence continues at coordinate 221,836 of KZ806883.1, forward strand.
ATGTTTCCCTGATGCAATATATAATTTAGGAAGTGGAGATAGTCGGGGTTCTGTACAAGTTGTAAATGGCTTCACTAAAAATTGTTGAAATTTACGTGGGATAAATTACCACAACAAAAATAATATTTATAAAATTGAAATTAAAAGTAAATAAGGAGAGTCATTTAAACAGCTTGACAATGTCAGCTCCTTCGAGCATAAGACGATGTATTCGTCTTTCTCGGAGGTTAGACTCTGGACACTAGTACGGGGAATTTAATAACTTATCTGGTAAGTCTCGGTGGTGTAATTGGATAACGTGCTTGCCCGGATGGCAGGATATCCAGGTTCGAGTCCTGGCTGGGACAGTTAGATTTTTTATTCTATTCCCTTGCATTTATTGTTTAAAATATACATGGGATAAAATACCACAACTAAAATAATATTTATAAAATTTCAAGGATTTTATTCCATAATTGTCGAAAAGAATCATTAGTTTCATAATTCAAAATTATATTTATTATATTTACCTCACGTTTGTTCAATATCTTCATCTCCTATTTTAGTTTTTTACAAGAAATGAAACAAAATTTTTTTTATGAATAAGCTGAAAAGGAAAAAAATAAACTTTAATTACAGACATTTTATCTCTTAATGATCTAGTCAAAAAAATATCAGTCAAATGATTTCTCCTCACAATCAAACTATTTAAATGAAGCAAAACAATTTCAAAAGAAACTTAATTTTAAATATGTCTCGTTAAAAAATAATTATATTTGCATTAAATATTCAGGAAATGATAATTATTTTGAGGCCATTAAACCATTTATAAAACTTAAAATCTGGTGAAGAAGTACAAATTTCTGTTCAGAATAGTTTTCCGGATTTTAATTTATATACACCTTCCGTTAAAATCATTCTCGAGATACATAAAAGAAAAAAGAAAAGAAAGAATAAACCTTATCATTGATCAGATTTCTTTTTTAAGGCCAGCAGCTTCAACTGTCACGAAATATTCACTCAGTTCAAATACTAAAGATTTGTTTCTTGAATTCAACCATTTTTTTTTTCATTTAACTTTCATTGTGATTACATTTAAATATTTATAAATATGGGTGTGATTAGGTGCAACGATGCCCACCCCTAAAATATATTTAATTCAACATTTTTTTATCTTACTATAATTTTATGTCAAAATGTTTTCTAAAAATAGAATCAGTGAGGGTTTAATTACTTTTACAAGAAAAATATATTTTCTGAGTTCATTCTATTATTTTCTGAAAATTTTTAATAGTATTAGAGTAAAATATTTTGTTAATTTTCTCACTGTTGGTAATGTATATTGCAAGCCAGACTGTAATTATGATTATTTAATTGGTGAAATTGTCCAATTCCTAAGTGTAGATCTAAATAGCTTAGATGGTAGTTATTATTAATTAATTATATTTTGAGCAGATTGAAATGTCAGAGTGGTTCCTTTAAATGCTTTAGATGAAGATATGTTTAATTTCTGAGCTTTTACAGGAGGAGGAAAATAATTGGATTTAACAATAAACAAATGGGGTGGCTAGTTGAATTGATGGAAGAAGACAGGAAGAAATTATTTAGATAATCCTGGAAAATGCACTTATTTGGGTCCTTATAATAAAACTTTTTGATGAAAATTTCTTAAAGAGATAAATACGAAGACTATACATCCTTTATATAAGCAGGATATTCTTTGTGTATCTTATATATAAAGAATATATCCAACATCTAACTTCTAAGACATCTTAATTACAGTCATTTGCATCAAATTGACTTCGACAATAGGATCATTCTATAATTTTTCTACTGTTCTCTTAAATAAGAACCTTTCTTATTTTCTTTCCCATGAAAAAGGTACTCTTATAAGGCAGAAAAATGACAGATATGCCAGAAGGCAGGTAATTGCTGGGGCACACCACAGATAGCACCACTCTCCAGGAGTGACCTGCAGTTGTGTGTATAAACAATTGTTACATTACTCTAAACTAAATATTATGGCCGCAAGAGGAAAAAAACTTTTCATACCTGTACTTCACATTGGAGATAATCCCCTACACTCCTATTCATACTATTTTGCTCTACAACTAACTCTGACTTTCAATTTACATTTAATGTCGAATTTTATTTGGAAAATTGTGGTTTCAAGGTCGTAAATAGAAAATTCACATACAGGTAAACCCCCACTACAAATTGTTCAATTTCATTGGGTAGCTCCAAAATATAATTTTCTTCGTAAAAGGCTGTCTTGTTTTAAAGCCCAAAACATTATATATATATANGCAGGACACTCCAGGAAAAACTACATGATTGTGTATTCAAATATTATACAATAAGGTATCGAGCACACCTAAGTTCAAGTATATATATATATATATATATATTATGCTCACTATACTAAAATTCTTTTACTGCTTAAAATTAAAGGTAATCCTTCACTCTTATTAGATTTTGATCAATAATAATGCTCAATACTGGTTGAACTTAACCATTCATTTTACATTTAATAACTACATGTGGCCTATAGAGTGTTGACAGAAAAAAGTATGCACATGCACAGACACACACACACATATGTGGTATAATATAAACTGATTTCAAGTGTTTCATTAAAGATGGATATAAATAACAGGTCAATGACAAAGAGAGTGAGAGATCCTATTCCATTCTTTTTATGCATTTTTTTAGGGTATTAAATTTTTAATACATCCATTTATTTTTGCTGAGTGCATATTATATTTCAACCTATTATCATCAGAAGCAGATAGAGGGATATTTAATAATCTTTCTATTTTATTTATTTATTTTACCATTAAATTCTATTTCAATTTTATATTGACTCTGAGACAGTTCAGGTACTGTAGGAACTGAATTAATAATTCATTGTCTGAGGAAATACAAAATAGTCATAAACAAATCCTTTATCACTTCTAGGAACTGTTCTACAATTATTAAAGCCTAAGTTGTACTGACATATGAATCATGAGTAGGAATAACTGAAGCCTGGCTTTTGTCAAAATGAAAAACATTGCAGCAATTATGATACCAAATTGTTCCTGTGTTGTCCCCAGTGTGCCTGGTTGATTATTCATATTTTTGTAGGTACTGGAGCGAAGTTTTCACTAATCATAGGTAAATAAATTTTCTATAGTCAGCACAATTAATATTAATTAATTGTCCTTTAAAAAATTAATTTTAAGTCCAAAACGATTTTTCAGGTAATCCCCCTCCTTTTAATGTAATTTTGCTCAATAACGAACTTATCCTTTTGGTTTAAAAGCTTCATATTGAATTTAATCTAAAAAAAAAAAAAAAACTGAAAAATGGGGTATGCAACTGCTACCTTTACAGTAAAAAAATTTTTCCAGTACGAATTCACTTATTTTAATCTAATTATGATTTATAAAATTAATAATAATAATTTTGAATAATTCTTTCCTTTTTAGGGTAGAGAGAGGAAGCATATACTTTTTTTTTTTCTATTATCAGGGTTTTAAAAGGTTCTGCTGAACATTATCCGTCTGTATTCCTTTCTTTTTTTTTTCTTCAGAAATGCAGTCTAAATTGTAGAACATCCTGAAATAGGGGAATATTAGAGACCTAATACTCTGATAATTTCAAAAACAAGGGGAAAAAATGAGATTAATTTTATATGATTATTTATTTGCAAAAATATACAGAATATTATTTTTTAAAAAAATGAATTTTATAAAACAGAAAAATAAAACAACATAATTCCCTAAANCAGACCATACTTAAAAATTGGTATCAAACCTCTTATTTTATTTTCCCAATACTACCTAATATACTATTAATTTATGTTTCAATAAAGGAAAATAAGAAGATCTTCATGATAGCCCTGAAGATGGCTTACATCTGGAATGTAAGCCGAAACGTTGGCAGATAATCTTTTTTTAAAAAAACATTTTTTTAAATTACATAGAGTTTACGAAAATACAAAAGTATGACACAAGACCAGGAAATTTTGTATAAATTGTGGTTAACAAGCTAAGTACAATACTTAATACTTTTTGCCTCACATTAAAAAAGAAAATTATATTTTTTCTTGGCATTCCTTTGGAAAAACTGCTTTTAATTACTAAACTCTAATATTTTATTTTGTTATAATTTTAAGCCTACTAAATTAGACAAATTAAACAATAACTATTCATAAAAAAAAAAATTTTTTTCCCAGAATAGCACTAACAAAAATAAGCATACTTTTTTTTTTTTTAAAACAAGACACACTACCATAAATGTTTATGTAGTACTAAAAATTCACAGAGCGAGAAAATATAAATAACCAAAAATGCTGGTAGAGTTGACCACCTCAAGCATAGCAGCTAACTTCCTTCATTTATTATATTTACCTCACGTTTGTTCAATATCTTCATCTCCTATTTTAGTTTTTTACAAGAAATGAAACAAAATTTTTTTTATGAATAAGCTGAAAAGGAAAAAAATAAACTTTAATTACAGACATTTTATCTCTTAATGATCTAGTCAAAAAAATATCAGTNGCAGTAAACATCTGAAAATGTCATTCATTGAGCCGAAGGTAAACATTTTTGCGTGAATGTAAAAACTAAAGATATAAATAAATACTCACCAACATGATGAATACAAATAAATAAACAGAAGGATAAATAAAAGTATAGAATTCGCAAAGAATATTAGATTTTTTTTTAAACTAAAAACTAGCTGCCCTTCCTTAGGTCTTATTGTTTCCTATATTCATATTAATAAGAATGATTTATTCTTTGTAAGACATAAAAATTATATGAATAGCTACAATTGAAATTAAGTAAAATATTCACCATTTCAGCCGTGCCACAGAGAGAAGTTAAAAATGTCACTTTTCTAACTATATTAATCACCACTGAATTAAAAGGGAAACCGAACACAAATTTTAAGTACATTATTAAAATCTTTGAAAGACCAAAGAGGACGATTACAATTTAAATACTGAATTTTTCTTAAATTTTAAACTGACCCAAACAATTCATGAATTATTGACCAAATAATTAAATGAAAGGGTCTTATAAAGTTGCTAGAATGATACACAAAAAAATAATATAAATAAAACATTATAATACATCCTAATGTAACAATCAGTTAGATAAAAACATATCTTTTAACAATTAATATATTTATATACACAATAATTTAAAAATAAAACTAGCCAATTGATTAAAATTAGTATTAATAATTCAGTATGAAATGTACCTATTTTATCAGGAATGTACAATAATTTTATTGAATGTCTTCATAAATATTACATGGAATGTTAAATTAATCATTAGAACAAAGAAATATATGTTAATTACAATACATTCTTCAAAAAAATTTTGAACTGTATTACTTAGGTTAATAAATATGTTGAAATATATAGTCTGAAAATCAACTACATCAATAACAGCCAAAAATAAATATTTATAATGTACAACAACATTATTATAAATTTAAACAATTGTAATAAATTTTACTATTTTTCTAAATGAGCATACATAAATACTACTATCAGAGATTAAAAGCAGTAATATATAAAGATATAAAAAAATAAAAGAAAATAAAAGAAGAAGATAAAATTTACAAGTCAATCCTTTATACCTCAATGACACAATTAATATAGACTATGTAAAATATTTACAAAATATTAATACACATTAGTCGTTATTATTAAATTTTGTATTTGATCATAATAAATTTGATTATATTTCGTTGCATAAAAACTATTTAATTTTATAAATAAGATACAAATATGTGTTTTGTTTCATATAAAATTTAATAAAGTAAATATATATAGGGATGTTCATAGTCTAAGTACCTTGTTTATATATAAAATAATAAATACAAATTTGACTTAAGTTAGGGTAAATTTTTCAAGACCCATAATTAGTAGAGGTAAGGCAGACAGTTCTCCAACTAAAGTCCTCTAAAGAAGGAGGCATTCAGATGATTTTAATGCATGATGCCATTGAACAATCAGTGACCATTTCAGAAATTCTTGAAATCCAAATAAGACATATACATCTCTTACATCTTTCAGAAGTATTTTTAAAAATGAACTGAGATAATAACGATAGAACAGTAATCCAGAGGGTGATTTCGGAGAGTATAGAGATATAAATACTATCATAAAAGATATCCACACAACCAATCAAGAATAATAAATGAGCAGGCAATTTCAGGATCATATTTCAATGAAAGTTATAAGCAATAGATACTACACTAAATATATGGAGGAAAATATATAGCCTGATCCAAAGTGAAAGTGAATAACCAGAGTAGGATATGTTTTGCTTGAGCCACAATTTTTTATCTCTAAATATTTCAATGGTTTTTAAGTTTGAACAATAACCTTTTTTTTTAATTATCTATAAATAATGAATTTAAATTATTTTGATATTTTATTTATTTATTTTTTGGAAGAGCAGTCTATACAGAATTAATTTTATAGTGTATAAGTTTAAAATGCTTATCATTAAGCTCAGTTTATCGAAACCCCCAAATTTATATTTTTATAAGGCCACTTTTATGTCTTTGTTTTTAATCAGTAAATATCTTCAATGAAATATTTTGCTCCAATTATCTATTTGCTAGAACTTTTTTTATAGTTATACATTATTGTAAAAATTGTCTGATCTGGGTCCAACCCTCTTTGGGAAAATTATCACATTGTTAATAGGTAACATTAGTTAAAATGTGAATAACTATTTACCAATTAGTAAAGAGTGCAAATAAATAGTCCATTAAATTTTAATTATAAACTGGTTATCAATCAGAGATATATGTAATGCTTATAACAGACATGTGAAATAATTCTTGATATATATATATTCTTATATGTGGTACATATCCTTTTCAACAGGCTAATACCTAACACCTAACATGATTAAGTATGACAGTGAGTATTGAGTATTTAGTCCGATTTCTACACTTAGATACATCAAAATTTAGCAGTAGAGTCAAATATATTAATATAATTAACTGGAGCATATATTCCTAACAAATTAATATTTTTAAATTATTTCTTCTCCTTCATTTATTTTGTCCTTACATAAGTATTTGTATCCTTACATTTAAAACATTATCTAAAATTTTTATTATTATATTTTGCTTAAAACTCAATTTAAACTTTTTTGTCTTTGTTATTTTTATTAACTTAATAATAATGAAAACAAATGAATAAAAATGATACTTATAATTGTCTCCTATCAAAAATAAAAATTATTATTCTTTTCAGTAACAATTGAAATAGGACTTATTATCAGCTGCAGAGTAGAAATAAATTTTAGTATTTTACTATTTTTAGATTAACTATGTTTTAACCTAAATAGTAACTTATTAAGTTAGCTAGTGATAAGGAATTAATTCCTATTGATTCTTCTGTCTCAGATATTTTACCAGAATTAACTGACTTGAAAAGCAGCAAATTATGTTAGTTACATAATTCTTAAACCAAAATTGTTGCTAAAAGAAGCTAACTGACTATAAATTACTTAATAACAGTACAATTTGAAGAGTCACATGAATAAAACAAAGCAACATATTATGTCAAGAATTCACAGCTCTTTGGTAATATTTAGTGGAAAGAGGTGATAATGATAATTAACTGAATAGAGGCAAAGGAAATAATGAAATACTGCACACTGAACAATTGGCAAGAAAGAATGGAAATTACTGAAAATTTAATGTATTTATATATATGCTTGATAACCATTGAGTTGTTGCTTGACAAAATAGTTGGAATTTGAACCGAGATTGTGAACTCTAATTGTAAATACTAATTCTTTTATAAGAAAAAATCACAAATCAAACCCAAATTTCTCTTTCGATAGATAATTATCTACTCCCCTCATTAATTACTACTTCCTAATTTTAATGAAAAAGCAAGCATCAACATGCTTTGTTGAATCTCCTGATATTTGCAGAGTTTTAGAAGTAAAAATACAGCGGCAACTAAATAATGTAGAGTCCTAAATAATATATTGGCCTGCCAACCTTAGATGTGGAGAACTTCACACCTGACAACCTCTAGCCCGGCACCATCTCTCATGCTACTTTGTAATATAAAACTAGGCAATCATTTTGCAATATCTTTAATATAAAGCAAAATATATATGTAAATATTGATATATTTCTTTCTTATAATATTATAAATTTATTAAATATGCATAAAAAGCACCTTTTAACTATATGGACGATTGGGAAATAAGTTATCATTATTTTGTTAAAAAATTATTTTAAAAAATAAATAAATAGACTTATATAATCTAGTGTGGCACTTCAAGAAAATTGGCTTATAT
>KZ806883.1:280123-293690 GCA_000696205.2 Oncopeltus fasciatus
TTCTCTTTAAGAAAGAAAGGAAAGAAGAAACGCCAATCAATGTGTTTCTGGAGACAAACTGAATTCAAAATTATGAATTTTTCCTTTAAGAAAGAAAGGAGAGATAAAGTCCATCTTTCAGTTTATATCATTAATCCTAGAGAGGATTAAGACATTTGTTGTCAAAACATAAGGAATCGTACTCCCATTTGATCTGTCGTGCCAGTTATTACACCGCACACAAAAATAATTATTTAATCTGCATTTTTCAGGTAAAATTCCAGGTGCGCCGGTTTTTTTGTCCCCCAGTGTATATAAAACTCTTTGGTGTTACTTGGCAGATTAAAAAAAAAAATATTCTGGACATTTTCATCTAAAAAAAAAGTAATTAAATTATTATAATATATTATGAATAGTTTAATAAATAAACAGTGAGTTCAATCAGAGAGAAATGCTTGTCACATCTATTTTTCAGTTACTACTTTTAGTTCTTAATTCTGTAAACATTACAGCCTGCTTCCTGAGTATAGTATAATAAATATCTTTGTATTGAACATTAAAAAAAAAAAAAAAAAATCCATGCAGGAGATGTGTGGTTAGCAGATTTCTTAAAAAATTTACAGAAATAAGAGTAAATGAGAAATTTAATTTACAAGCTAAAGTAGACAAAGGATAATCTAAAGGGTTAACAACCAATGAATATAGAACTATCATACCTTTTGTAATCCGTCTTCATTGGTTTCTGTAAACCATCTTCTTTTGATGGCTTGTAGAAACCAATGAAGACGGATCACAAAAGTTATGATCGTAAACAATGGATGTGAAAGGTATGACCACTAGAGCTGGCTCTAGACTATCCGTGAAGATGGTAGTGAGGAATCTCTGCTCACTCATATTGAAGAAAAATTATAGAAAATAAAAATTTAAACCTATTAATAAGAATGAAAACTATAATTTAAAAGCTGCCCATGCTAATTATGTTAAAACTAAAAAAGGATGAAAGATATTACAATTAAAAAAATTAAATACGCCTCTAAAATATCCAGTTAGGTAAATTTTTATATATATACTATACAGTAATGTAATTTCTCCATGGTACAGTAAGTAAATGAAAAATGTTATTATTATGTATACCTGTGTGTGTGTGTGTGTGTGTGTGCACATGCATGTTTGTATGTATATGTCTGTCTTTAGATGCTCTTGCATCTGTAATTTATAAAATATTGTAAACAAATTTGGTATTCAAGCTTTGTTTTGAAAACTGTCATTTGAGTTCGTTAATTGCTGATGTTGGTCAAGGGGAGGGGGGGGGGGGAATTTAGAAGGAGACTAAAATGAATTATCTTAATATCTTTATTGTTAGTTGAGTTATAAAAAAAAAAAAATCAATTAAACATAAATGGAGAGTTTTTTTGACCGTAGATATTATTATTAGAAGAGTCATGAAAATGTGATCTTATAGACACAACGTCCCCTCTCGTCTTCATGATAGCCCTGAAGATGACTTACAGTGTAAGCCGAAACGTTGGCATATAATTTAAAAAATACATTTTTTTTTTTTTTTGGTCGACCGATTCGCCCCCCCACCCAAAAAAATCTAATAATAATACATAAAGTGTAATTTTATAACAACTATTTTAAATTACGTTCTTCAAAACACCGCATATTAAGAAAGATGTTTAAGAGAGTAATTTCAACTGTTGGCCGGGACCCCTAATTTTTAAAATATGAAAACTGTATTCCCAATTCAAGTTTTTCATTACAACTCTTTAAAACTACACATGCAGATTGAAACCAGATAAGGGAGACCAAAATTTACAATCATAATATCGTCATAATACATTGTGTCATTTGATAAATGTAAAAGTTTATGAAACATATGTGTGAAATTTCATTTTCTTAAATGTATGCTCTTTAAAATTTTTACGAAAAACATTTAATACAAATGATATTTACGAATGTATTAACTATGAGTGAGCCATTTCCCCCAATCCATCTCCCCCCCCCCCCCCCCCCCCCCCCCGAAATTTCGTTACTTACTTTTATTTATGCCCATATTATATGTAACTTGAGAAATCTGCTCACGTTACTCAACACCTGCGTTACGGGCGTTATTAAATATAAGAGTTCCTGGCAAACTATCGACATTACATTCTTCAATGTCTTTCTTAATACGCGTTTTTTCATGCGAATTATTTTAGAATATATGTGTTTTATGCACAAATCTCCCTATTTTGTTATTTGGCACAAGTTTTTAATGTTAATTGTAAGTTTATGGTATGTATAGTTTTTAGGTGTAGTTGTTAGGAATAGCTATTGGCAATAGTTTTTTAGGTATAGTTGTTAACTGTAAATCAAGAGTTTTTGACCGTAGAGTTTATCAGTGAAGAATTTTAGTTGGGGTTCGGTCAAGTGTGATAAATAAAAAAAAAATACATTTTTTTATTATCTGCCGACGTTTCTGCTAACATCATAAGCCATGTAAATAATCTAAAAGGTTATTTTCACTACCAATGAATATAGAACTATCATACCTTCTATTATCCGTCTTCATTGGTTTCTGCAAACCATCCTCTGTTGGCGAGCGCTTTCGGACATTGCCCATCTTCTTGGCCGAATACCTGTGTTCACTGTCACTGCCTGTATTCAACTACGTTTGTATTCTGTATACAGAATGTATTCGGCCAGAAGATGGACTATGTCCGAAAGCGCTCGCCAATAGAAAATGGTTTGCAGAAACCAATGAAGACGGATAATAGAAGGTATGATAATTGTAAGCCATGTTTAGGGCTATCATGAAGGCGGCAGGGGAAGTCCTCAGTCATGAACATTTGATCCAGATGTCAAGACGTCCCCTCTCGCCTTCATAATAGCCCTGAAAATGGCTTAAAATGTAAGCCGAAACGTCGGCAAATAATTAAAAAAAACACATTTTATTTTTAAATTGTAAATTTTTGGATCAAATTTGAACGAACCCCAACAAAATTCTTCACTAATAGTTATTAGCTATAGTTTGTTAGGTATCGTTATGTATGTGTGTGTGTATTTATTTTTCTTTAATTTTTAATTATTTATTACATTTCTGTTATTATAAAATATTCTTCAATTTGATTACAATGACTAACAAAATAATTTAATGACAATCGCATGAGGAGAGTCGGTGACCAATGAAACCGTTCTTAAATAAAATATGTATACAAATTGTAACAGATCATATTTTTAGCTTCTCTAATGTAGAATCACTGAAGATGTGTTGAAAGTCCCGTCATTGTACCACCGTGAAAAGCTACTAGAAATTAATATCGCCTTCCCAGAGACATAAGGCCAAGAATTTGCAGGCAGCAGCCGTAAAAGTAAGGTTGCCCTTATAATTAACAGTTTATTATAGTTTATTTATTTATTGAGGTAATAATATATAATATCAGTGGTGGGGATGATCTAAGAGGTCCTTATTCCTTATTTTGGATAATTTTAACACTCTTCTTAAGTCATGAAATTATAATACTACCTGTGTATGTGAATATATACAGATTTTGACTGAATATATTTGTAGCTTCTTCACTGTGCGATCGGTAAAGATCTGCTGAAAGTTTTGAAATGGCACCAACGTGAATAGCTTGATTTCTCCATGGAAAATTTGCTAAACAGAATACATTTAAAGATTTTCAATTGAAAGCCGTTTATGCCAAATATGATTTCTATATTTCCAAAAGGAGGTTAACTGCTTAATATCCACAGTTAAATTTTTGGTTATTATCCATAATATATGTTTATCGTGATCATTATATAGTTTATATATATTTTCGTGAGTCGTAACAGCAATCAGAAGCATCAAAGACAAAGATACTAACAAGTTTGTGGTTGCCTAAACCGCCAAGTTAATTATTTCGAACTCATCAGACGGTCTGTTTTTAAATTCAACTGTGCCTCATTTAAAAAAATTAAAGAAGGACAGTATGGGAGTAGATTACGAATTATATCATGTAAATATGAGAGAGTGAACAATGTACATAAAAGAAATAAGACAAAACATACTCATCATCGCAGGGAGTAACTAAACTAAATCTTCTGCACTCTTTAAAAGGGATGTTAATGAGTTGATAATAACCTAAAGGAATGTTAATGAATTTAAAATAACCTCAAAGAAAGTTAATAAGTGTAAAATAACCTAAAGGAATGTTAATGAGTTTAAAATAAAGGAATGCTAATCAGTTTTAAATAACCTAAAGGGATGTTAATGAGTTTAAAATTATCTAAAGGGATTTTAATGAGTTTAAAATAACCTAAGGTATGTTAATGAGTTTAAAATAAATGAATGGTAATGAGTTTAAAATGACTTATAGGGGAGTTAATGAGTTTAAAATAAAGGAATCTTAATGAGTTTAAAATAACCTAAAGGGATGTTAATGAGTTTAAAATAACCTATAGGAAAGTTAATAAATTTAAAATAACCTTAAGGGTTGTTAATGAGTTTTAAAGAAACTCAAAATGTTAATGGGTTAAAAAAAAATAACATCTTAAGGGGATGTTAATGAGTTTTAAAATCACCTAAAGGGATGTTAATGAGTTTTAAAATAACCTAAAGGGGTGTTAATGAGTTTTAAAATAACCTTAAGGGATGTTATAGGTTTCAAACTCATTAGCATATTTTTTAAATAACTTAAAAAGATGTTAATGAGTTTAAAATATCCTAAACGGAAGTTAATGAATTTAAAATAACATACTATTTATTTGTTGGATCAATAGTAAATTATGGCTTACTTGTCTGTTGTGGGACATATATATCAATTATGGAACCTGTCTTTTTTGGGCAAAAGCTTTTAATAAAATTTATTTAAAATTGACCTACAGGTAGCCATAAATTAGTGAATTATCAAGCTTTAACGTAATGCCACATAGCCAGTTATATTTATGGGCGTCATTTAATTCATATATAACCATGCTTCCGTAACAATTTTCCATAAATATTACAGGAGGGAAATTTATGGACAAAGTTCTATGATAAGTGAAGCCAATATAACATAACCTCCCTAGACATTATGGTTCCTCTCTTGAAGCGATCCCCTGACGTAATTGCTACAATAAAACTTAATTATTAATTGCTTGTTAATCTTTCCGAGGGAAATTAAACTTGCATTTCAACTAAGCAGTATTCCGTAACATGTGATACTAATACAAAATAGTATCGCATTTTTACAAAATCGTTAATGAATGGTTCTTCCCTCCGACTGTAGGTCAAAAATCCTCTTGCGAAAAACTGTGACTTCCCTGTTATTCAGTCATATAGTAAAAACTTAACTTTTCAGTTTTTTTTTTTTTTTTTTTTTGTTTTTTTTCCCCTTTTTTCCCGTTTTTGCATACACAACTAACTACCCCTGTAGCTCACTGAACGTACTTTGCTGTAGGAAGAGGAGGGTGGAATTTCTCCCCTCCCGCATGTTAGCGAAACAAACAACCGAGCATTCAAAAAGTCCGTCACACCGGAGCTGCATAAACTAAACAAATTCTTTAATTTATGAATTGAATAATATTAATATTTGTGCTTTCTGAGAAGGGAATGATTCCCCTCTCTCCGTCGACTGATATCTTATATATNTTACATAATAACAAAAAAATGAAATATACTTGGCAAAACAATTAATGCGAGGGAATAGAATAAAAAATCTAACTGTCCCAGCCAGGACAGTTAGGGTTCGTGCCCTGGCTGGGACAGTTAGATCTTTTATTCTATTCCCTCGCATTAAATAATTTAAATTTACGTGGGATTAAAAACCACAAATAAAATTAGTACTTATAAAGGAATAAAAAAATTAAATTATGAAAGTCAATAAATAGCTTGACAATGTCAGCTCCTTCACAAGTGTTGGGAATTTAATAAGTCATCTGGCTCTCCCGGTAGTGTAATTGAATAAAGCGCTTGCCCGGATAGCAGAAGATCCAGGTTCGTGCCCTGGCTGGGACAGTTAGATTTTTTGTTTTATATTCCCATTCAATAATAAATTTAAATTTACGTGCGATTAAAAACCACAAATAAAATTAATATTTACACACACACATATATATGCACACATAATTTTGAACGGACAATATTTTTAGCTTCCTCAATGTAGAATACTAACTGTACACTCTACTCGTTGCTCTGTTTGAACAAAAAGGTAATTTTGATACTTCAAACATAATTTATTAGTGATCCAATATTTACAATACATTCAAATGAAAATTAACAATAAACTTATCCCGACATATATGTCATTTGTATATAAAATATGTACAAAACATAAATACACATAGTTGATGGTAGAATAAACATTCTTTTTCACTTGTGATTACAATTGTGCAAACAAATTTCAATTGAACAATAGTTTTGTGAGAAATAAATATCATTCCTTTTGTAATTCGTCTAAATCTGTCTTCTGACAGAAACCAATGAAGGCGGATTACAAAAGGTATGATAGTTCTATATTCATTGTTAGTTACAATAACCCTTTAGATTATTTACCCGTCACAGAAATAAATATCATCATGAAATGAATGATAATTGATGATTGATGGTGATTACTAAATATTATTTTAATATTTTAGGGATATTTTTTCGGTATCACCTCGAACCTCAACCCTGATTTAAAAAACAAAAACCAAAAAATTGGAGCTAAATTGTTGACCGTCACGTTTTATGAAGAGAGGATTATCAGGAATTCGGTCATGGTAGTTGAAGAACTAAGAACTAATTTGTAACCACAAAAGTTTTTATTTTAGCCAACGTTTCGGCCTGAATTTCGATCGACTCGATGAAGATGTAGACACAGTTGAGCAAGATGGAGAGAGATCTCCTTCTACATCATCCCATTTGCCCTGATGAATGCCCAAAATTGAGGCCGAAACATTGGCTAAAATAAAAACTTTTCTTGGTTACAAATTAGCTCTTAATTCTTCAACTACCAAGACCGAATTCATGATAATCCTCTCTTCAAAGAATTCAAAAATCTTCTCCGAGATGTACCTAATAATTTCCCAAATTTCCACGGCAATTGGATGTATGGTTTTTGAATCAACGATTATAGACTGACACACATTCATTTATATACATACATTTATATATATAGTCTGTCTTAGCCTCTAAACAAATTCCACCCCAAACCATCACCGAGCCCCCTCCAAACTGCACTCTTCCCCTAATGTTGCACTGTACATATCGCTCGCCTAATCTTCTCCACACTCGAACTCGGCCATCTGCACGGAATTTATTTGAAGCAGAAAAAAAAAGTTTCAGATCAATTAACTATTAATTAAGAATGAAATGTATGTGATAAACATGATTTTTATGTTATATATTAAACATACAAATACTTTTTATATGCATGAATACCATAAAATTACTAAGGCATATAATAAGTAATATAACATTTTAAAAATTATCTGTTTCAGAATGTGCAATAGGAAAATTACTAGATTCAATTTTTTAGTGAAATAAATGAATAAATTAATCCAGTATTAAAGATAAAGAATTATTTGTTTTTAAGAGCACTTTGCTAAAATGGAAATTTAATCTAGAAAAACTTCTATTAAGGTAGGCCCAAATTATTAAATAGGTAAAAACAGTAGAATAATTACATTCTCAACAGACTTGGATTTAAAAGGCCAACTCTTCTTGCGAAAAGGATTATGCTTAGAAAAACTTTCAATTCGCTTTAACATAATTAGTTCATAGAATTTGCAATGAAAAAACTGCTTACTGTGGCATGCAATAACAGAGCACTCGAGATAAGGAAAGGTGTGTCTTATAATCACTCAAGAGATGACAGAAGAAAGGGAACACAAATACTATTTGAGAACCCAAGTACCAGCTTCAGCAACACAAATCACCTTTTCGATAATACAAATAGAGAGAAACACATATCAGGGAATCTAAGGGCTAATAATATAAGAACAAACTTCAGAACATTAAATAACTACTCAGGTGCAAAAAAGTCTTACTTTTACGAAGTTATCAGGAAACATTCCTCTTTTTCCATTCAATAAAGTCCCTTCCCACCATCCTCCTGGTTTAAAGGAAATATTAGTAATAATATCACCTTTTTTAATAGTAAGTTCATCCAATTCTTGTGCTTTGTAATCAAATTCTACTAGTGCTTCAGCTAAAAATGCAGAAATAAAATAAGGAATAATAAAAATATTGTTAATAAGTTGCCTCAATGATTACAACTAATAGTGATTACAATAACCTAGTTAAGCAGAAGTGACAGACTTACCCATACTTTCGCCATGGGGTCACTCGAAGTAATCACAGAAATCATGGGAATGTTTAAATAAATCATTAATTTAAGGTTTGAGGTAGATGGGGAATGACATTTAGGGCCCTACCCTGATGATATCATAACAATTCCAAATAACCGTGTGCCATAGTCGGCCGTGTACACATACTGCTTCACTAAAGCACCACTCCGACTCCTCATATTCTTATCAGCAAAATAATAAATTCTCATAAAAATAAACTTTATTATTTTACTTGCAGCACTATAATTACATGTTTTAAAATCTTAAAAACGAGTATTTTATGGAGGCTTTAAAATGAATGAAGGAATTGCTCTGACATTGTGATTGTAGAGGCGGGAAATTTTAAATTCGACTAAAGAAACAATTATTCATTTAAAGTAATTTCTACCCATTAACTTTTAAAATAATATAGAAATATAATNTATATATATAGGAAGATCTTTTGAAATATTTTATGGTACCAACAATAATAACTTAATTTCCTTATTATTAGAGATTAATTAATTAAGAACTGAGCCAAACCCATTGATCTACCTGAAATGTCCTGCTATCCGTGCTTAATTCGAAATGGGTGGAGGCTTTTGGGTTTTCAAGATCCTTGTGGGTGCCAGTAAGCAGATAGCTTCCTAATCTCTCCACAATTACGTTGTATTCCTTCTGCTGCGGCGAATGGGATCTGCATGGTCTGCCAGGAAGGAATGACCCGTGGAAGCGACGGGCAGAGGTCGATATGTTGCGAGGGGGCACCCTGTTCAATTTGATTTCCCTACGCGTCGGATTCGTGATTACATTTAAACTGGAATAAAACTAAGCGGGCGTGGCGGAGTTTTCCCATTAGCTGTGGGCCGTCTCTCTTTCCCTCCACTTAAAATGGCGCTGACTCTGTTTACCCCGGCTCAAGTTATATCGCCATTTTATTTACATAGAGCAAACAAAAGAGGACCGAGGAAATTAGAGTGTGGTTGGCCGAAGGGTGGGGGAGGGAGAGGGGGGCGGCGGCTGAAAACTAAAACCGAAACAAATAGAAATAATATTTGTCCTCTTATAATTACAATGTGTCCGTGTGAAAAGAGACTCAACAAACGCTGGAATTGGAGATTTAACGGTACAGGCCGAGGGTGTTTTCGCTGGCTCTTCGCCCGTCCGATCGACAAACAACGCACACACAAGAACTTCACGCTCGGCTCCACCCAACCAAAGGCCGTAATTAAATTAACCAAACCGCCAGCTCCTATTAGTTGTGAGCCTTCCAACAGCGGCAAAAACCGCCGGGAATCGGCTGTTTTCTTTTTGCTCAGCTCCTGAATTACACACAAATTCCTTTCTTCTCCTCCGTGTGCATGCAGACACACACTTGCACATGAGATACAGAGTGGCCGAAGAAAAACACCGCGTACTCTTTGAAGGAAAGAGCTGTATAAATTACTAAATTACCCCTATGGCGGTGGATTACCACTGAGCCCTGCGGTATTAACCACTTCACTTACATAACTCTCCGTATAAAAAAAAAAAAAAAAAAAAAAAAAAAAAAGATAATTGGTGCAAGTAAGTAATGATTTTACATTAAGCAATGCCGAGAAATATGTTCACTCGTAAATAACTATTTCCTATCGTTTAGAAATACTTAAAAAGCGAATCCGGGCTGTTTAATGAATCATAAATGAATGCAGCTTTTGTGATTTACAGAATATTTGAAAAATTCATCGATATATTATTATTCTATCCTTTCATTTGAATTTCAAACAAAATTGATCAAATAAAATTTATTTAACTTTTTTTTTTTCCTTTTTGATTAAAGGAAAAAAAAGGGGTCTTAACAGCATTACATTTGGAATCATCACATTCCACATAAATTTAATCTATTATCCGTCTTCATTGGTTTCCAATGAAGACGGATAATAGAAGGTATGATAATTCTATATTCATTGGTGGTGGAAATCACCATATATATATATATAATGATTATACTATCCAGCGCCTTCTTCATGATGGACTCTGGCACAGATCAAAAATCACCCGGCACACTTCTAACAATAAATGTGGCGAAAAAGATGTGTTCTCTTGTTTTATAATTTAAATTCTAATAAGTTAAAATTGGTAGTAAATTTGTTTGGGTTCGGTCAAGGTTGATAAAATAAAAATACAATATAAAATAAAATTGTAATTTTTTAACAATTTATTTAAATTGTATTTTTTCTAGACCAAACACAAACAAATTCTTGACTAAATATTATATCTGATAAAGTTCACTAAATATTTTGTTTTAGACTTGGTAAAGTCTTTACAGTGCTTAAATATAGAATAAAAGAACTAAATTTTAATCACAAAAATATAAATTAAATGAATACTTTTATATTATCATTATTTTTAATACATTTAACAATACTTTCTATTTTACATAATAACAAAAAAATGAAATATACTTGGCAAAACAATTAATGCGAGGGAATAGAATAAAAAATCTATCAGCCCCNGTAGATATAGAAATTATATATTTACAATTTTTCGAACAATACTTTTAACTTTTTCAATTCAGGACCGATATGATCTGTTGAATTTTTCTAAATTTCGCGTCATCTTGATTTCCCAATATGAATTTCAGAAAAACTTATAAAAGATAATTATCGATCCTATACAGTAGAGACAAAAATTATGGACCAAAAAAAGAAGAAAAAAATTGGCCTTTAGCCTCTTTATTAGGCACCTTTAAGGGACTCATTTTTGGTTGAAATAAAATAAATTATTTCAAATGTCTTAAATGGTTATTTTTATCTCTAAGTTGTCTTAGATCTTCTATTTTGCGAGGAAGGTTCAGTAGTCGTCGTGAAGGATTTTTCTTTCTTCTTCATACCACCTGCAGCCCTGGAAGATGTGTTCCAGGTCTTCCTAGTTGCAGACTGCACAATGAGTAGACTCCGATAGCTTCATCCTTGGCGTCTCCAGTCTGGACCCCTGCAAGGACGACAATTTCTTCGTTTCGAGTAAAGTTCAGATGTGTCCCGAGCCATTGGTGATTGCCGACAAACGGCCGCTGGGTGCAGTAGTGGTAGGATCCTTTCTGCTTCGACTCTTCAGTAAATCTGGCTTGCTGCACTTAACACTTAAAGGCTTCCTGCTCGACGAGACGTAGTGCATCGGCCAGTGATGTAGTGGTGGGGGAGACATGGTAGAGAGAGTGCTTAGTGGCACATGTTCGAACGCTAAGTGGCTACCTTAGCCCTCTCATTCCCCGTAATGCCTACATGACTTGGTATCCTTTAATGTCTTAAGTGAATTTATATCTTTTATAATTTAAGTCTGACTTAAATTAAATTTAATTACTCATTTATTTAAATTTTCTATTCAAAATGAACTTAAATCTGAGAGACCAAATTTACTGTTCCTAGATCTCTTATTTATTCCAAAAAGGAAAAAAAATTATGCACAGGCTCATCGAAAATTGTGTAGGGTTTATTGTGATGAGTACTTAAATGGACATCAATGGTAGATTTGTTTCGCTTTTTTATTCGTCCAGTAATTTTGATATCTTATATAAAAAATCCAGGGTGATAGGCACAGCCACGGTGACATCACTCTGAGGGGCCATCAGATATTGGGCACACTGTAGACTGTTGAACTAAAACTGAGGGTTCAGATAAAACCCCACTCCTAATTATTCAATTTTATTTTGTTACTCTTAAAGTATTTCTTTTATCAATAAACGAATGCATATTGAGTTTTATTAGTCCAAACTAATTATTATTTCCGCTCAATAAAAAATATTTTTTGATACTCACAGTTGACGGGCGCAGCTAATCCGTCACTCCTATTGGCCCAAATTTACTAAAACAGGACATTAACTTTTCATTTATTATTTACAGGATTCATGCCAAATTTTATTATATGGTAAAATAGTGAAAAGTGTCCCCTGTAGAGCTTTGGCAGGAATACTCTCACATACGAACATAAATGTTATTGACCAGCATTTTTAGTTTTTCGTGTCAAGTGGGTAGGATTGGAGAAATGTCTAGACAAATTTTAAAAATCTGTCTCGAGAAGAACCGAGATTTTGCAAAAGGAGAGTTTTTTGACCGTAGATATTATTATGTAGAACTAGCCTTCACTTGACCGAACCCCAACAAAAAACCTTTGGAATTTGCTATTACTGACAAAAATAAATTGCAATGTTTTGGGAATGATTGAATCATTCTAACCTATAAAACAGAGTGTTTCTCAATGAAAGAGTCAAGAACCAAATGCACGTTACTTCATAACTTTAGATATTATTATTAGATGATTTTAGTCGGAGTTCGGTCAAGATAGATAAAAAAAAAAATACAAATTTAACAAAAGTGTATTTTCTTATAAGATTATTTGCCAACTTTTTGGCTTACATTGTAAGCTATCTTCAGGGCTGTAGAAATAAAATGTCATGAGAATACAATAATAATTGACAATATTATAATATAGAATTCCCATAATGTTATGTGATATCAAAAGTATAAATGTAGAAAGCTATGTTAGAGAATTTAAAAAAATACAGACAACAACTTATTAAAAAATAATTGAATAAAATTAAACAGTAATTTACCACACCTGCCTTTCATGAAGCCGAGAGAGGACGTCCTGTCCCTAAGTTCAAATTTCCATGACTGAGAAGAAAATATAATTTTTCAGACAAACACCGTGGGTGGTGGAAGGGTGGTAAGAGGCGGAAGGTACAAAGGGGAGGCGGCCTGTTGCAAGAGAGGGCAATAAAAAGGACAAAGGAAGAAAGGAAGGGTATTATTGGGAATAAGTAACTTTGGAACTTGGAAAAATGTTTGACAGGTTTATTGAGAAGGGCAAGCCCTCTTTACAATGTAAGCCAAAGCGTAGGCAGATAATCTCTAAAGAAATACACTTTTGTTAAATTGGTATTTTTTTTTTTGGATCTACTTTGACCGAACCCCAACTAAAATCCTCTAGTAATAGTTACTTCATATTCTCACTTCGTTTTCTGCTATTCTTGTTTATCGGCTTCCACCTTTCCGCAGCTGATCAGTGTGAGCTTTCCAATCGCTCACTGCCAGAGTATTCTCCGTTCTTCTGTAGCCCCTCATCCGTAGCCAGTTCTCGTGTCCTGTTCGTGCTTTCCTATCACAATAACTCATTTGTTTTACAATTAGGCTTTGTACTTTTTTTTTCGAGGATCAGGTCAAATCCAATGATATCAAACTGCTTTGACATAGAATTTTCTTCAGCAATTCGAATCAATCATCTATGGGATAATAGGATTATATTATACACACACACACACACACACACACACACACATATATATATGTTCTCTTGT
>KZ806883.1:307317-323937 GCA_000696205.2 Oncopeltus fasciatus
TTTTTTTTGTTTCCTCATGAGTAACCCTGCCATTAGGGAGTTTAATCTGTACAAACCATACAAATATTGTATACAATGTACATGAATAGTAAATAATTACATTAATTGATTATAATATACAATTAATAAAAAAAAAGTAAAGGAAAGAATAGCTAACAACTAAAGAACAAAAGAATGAGAAAAGAAGAATTATAGCAAAAAAGAATGAGTGAAATGAAAAAAAAAAAAAGAACTCAGAAATAAATTAAAAATATGAACAAGAAAAGAAAGAAAAACTATACAAGACTGAATATTTAAATAAATATAGGGTTTCAATTCAATTGATCAAAGTAATACTGATTTTCACAATAAAAATATAAATAAATGATTGAGTTTTTCAAATAGGTTTGTTGTTCAACACAACATGCGTTTATGTTATGCAACTGAATTTAGTTGTATAGCCAAATGTATTTCCTTTGTTTATTATGTATCCCTGCTCTAAAAAATTATTCAGTATCAGCATAACAAAATTAAACTAATGGTTTAAATGCTTTTCTTTTTTTATCTCTCATTTACCTATTTAAGGTTATGGAGGAAAGGGACTATCTGTATATACTCACACTGACAGATGATAGTATTTTGTCCTTTTTTTAAACAAATACTTTTTGGTGTAAAACTGGCTGCATTTTTCACAAATGCTTATCTTATCTGTTCCTATTCTATCTACTTAATCATGATTGTTGTTTTCATAATGGGTGACCTTTCTTTATTATTCTTGAGAACTGATATTTTGACATATCTAGGGAAACCCTCTTCATACACTGCATATACTTCTTCAAAATAGGTGAAGTTATTTTTCTGTAGTAGCTTAAACAGCATGTTTATATCTTGAATGAAGAATTACCGACAACCCATGCTGGTGTTTCTGCCTATTTACCTCATCTATGGGTCCTATATTTTTGATTGGATAAAAATTCCAGGGACTNAAATTAATGGAAGTAATCTGGGGCAATCTTTATGGCAGATCAGAGATACGAAGCATTCTTGACCATATTAACAAATATTAATACAATTACATATATATTTTGTATATATGCCTTTCTTTATTATTCTTGAGAACTGATATTTCGACATATCTTGGGAAGTGTTCTTCATACACTGCATATACTTCTTCAAAATAGGTGAAGTTATTTTTCTGTAGTAGCTTAAACAGCATGTTTATATCTTGAATGAAGAATTACCGACAACCCATGCTGGTGTTTCTGCCTATTTACCTCATCTATGGGTCCTATATTTTTGATTGGATAAAAATTCCAGGGACTCCTTTAAAGGAGTATATTTTATATTCAGCTTTACTGTACACGATAAGTTGATTCAAAGACAAGTTATATTTATTATTTATGCAAGGATTGCTTTCTATAAATTGTTCACGCATGATCCATATTTTAAATAATACATAAAAGCCTTATGAAGGGAAAAGATAGGAACTAGGTAGGCCGTGACTATTACTGTAATAACTCACATTCACTGATAACAATACAGGTGGTTCCATTGCCTTTTTGAGGTTTTATAATAAATAAAGTTTTATATTAAAATAATGTATAGTATATATAACATATTATGTATGTCAACACCTTCCTTCATTGTTTAATCATAAAACTTTCACCGTCTATCTAACACACACAGTCCCAGTTCTTCATTGATCTTCTTTAGTTGAGGACTGTGAAGGGGCTTAGTAAAACTAATCAGCTGTTTGCTCTTGATTCTAAACTCTTCTTATCTTGAGTGAACCATCTTGCACTTTCTCTCTCACAAAAAACATTTTGTATGGATATGTGTTTTGTGCGTTTGTGCCATACCGGATTTTCAGCCAATTTTAAGGCAGCAATAATTGTCATTAAAAAAAAAATGCTTTCGTTATATTTGGTGATTTCCTCTAAAAGTCTTTTTAGCCAAACCACTTCTCTGGTGCCCTCGCTTGCAGCAATCACATGAACATTGGTAGTAAATACGGCTACAGAAGCCTGCCTCTTGCTGAACCATGAAACTGCACCACCAGAATACATGCATACTATGTATATACTATACTAAATATGTAATGATACCTCTTATCTAACCACTAAAAAAAAAAAAATAAATTAGACAAATTTCACAAAAGATGTATGTAGTAAAAATAATGTTTTATAATGTCTTCCCTGAAAAATAAATTTGACTGAATGCCTAAAAAGTAACGCTCAAAGAGGTATCACTCTTTTCTTCTACTAAATAAAATGAGGGATATTAAAGATATTCCGATATTTCCAGATATTTTTCAGCAGCAGAAAAATTTCCCTTTAAGTTGGAATTTACAATAGAAAAGGGTATTTTTTCCCCCTCCATATATTAACAATGAATTTAAACATTCTGTATATATATATCTGTGTGTGTTCACCCATAGACATTTATTTTGTCGTTAAATTTTCATAAAATTTAAAATATCATATAAGAAATATGGCTAATCTTTTTTTTCTTTTATTTTTCAATTAGTGGTTAGATAAGAGCTATCATTGCATATTTGTGGATGTTATGTTTTCTAAAATAAAATAATTTTCTTTTTAATAAATTTTATAACTGAAAAAATTGTTAAGAATAGTAAGCATTTAAGTTATTAATTTTAAGTACTAAAATACGTAGAATTATTCTCTGTAAATTTGCTAAATTGCCTTTTGAAGAGTGGGCTTTATCTGAAATTTAAATATTGTGCTACATATTAAGTAATTGATTGTAATGATAATGAGGAATTTATATAGTTTACTCTGTTTCAGTGTGACAGACATACAATTTTTGAAGCAAATATAAAACCTGGTTCATCATGTCAGTATTCTAATTTATATATTACTTATTGAAAGGATTAGAACTTGATAAGCCGGAAAAAATAGTTTTTATTTAGCAAATGTTTGTAACTTTTTAAGTATATTTTTGCAAAGATTAAGCCCATAATAATTTATAATATTTAAAAAAAGTTATTTATAAAGAGTAATCCTTGCATAAACAATAAATTTAACTTGTCTTTGAATCAACTTATCGTGTACAATAAAGCTGAATATAAAATATGCTCCTTTAAAGGAATCCCTGGCATTTTTATCCAATCAAAAATATAGGACCCATAGATGAGGTAAATAGGCAGAAACACCAGCATGGGTTGTCGGTAATTCTTCATTCAAGATATAAACATGCTGTTTAAGCTACTACAGAAAAATAACTTCACCTATTTTGAAGAAGTATATGCAGTGTATGAAGAACACTTCCCAAGATATGTCGAAATATCAGTTCTCAAGAATAATAAAGAAAGGCATATATACAAAATATATATGTAATTGTATTAATATTTGTTAATATGGTCAAGAATGCTTCGTATCTCTGATCTGCCATAAAGATTGCCCCAGATTACTTCCATTAATTTTAATAATTAATATTATAATTGTTAGTAGTTGCAAAAAAACAAACAATATTTATAATATATATACATAAAAAAAAGGCACTACAGAAATATGGAAAATACCAGAATTTAAAACATTCTTTAAAATATCTTTTGAAAAAAAACAAAAAACAAATAAACACATAAATAAGAGATACTTAATAGAGATTACTTAATCATAATTAAATTATCACATTGAATTGAAACTCTATATTTATTTAAATATTCAGTCTTGTATAGTTTTTCTTTATTTTCTTGTTCATATTTTTAATTTATTTCCGAGTTCTTTTTTTTTTTCCATTTCATTCATTTTTTTTCATACAATTCTTTTTTTCTCGTTCTTTTGTTCTTCAGTTGTTACTTATTGTTTCCTTTACTTTTTTTATTATTATTGTATTTTATAGTCAATTAATGTAATAATTTACTATTCATGTACATTGTATACAATATTTGTATAGTTTGTACATATTAAACTCCCTTATGGCAGGGTTACTGTCATGAGGAAACAAAAAAAAAAATAAAAAAAAAAAAAATAATACAATAATAGTATGGATCCTTCAAAATCTCGAAAATTGTGTCACAAAAATAATTGGTTCATAAATATAATGATTGGGGAAGATAATTAAAGTTGTAATTCAATTTCAAATTAGGAGGAGATATTATAAATAGCATCATGACAAGTTAACTTTATAAGTAGGTCCAGTATACATTTGACCAGATTTTTTTTTTTTTTTTCCTTTTCCTTTTCCTTTTTTTAGCCAAATAACAGAGAAACATATGAGACAAAAAAAACACAATGCAGTCATGATAAACATACTGGAACATTTAAATTAATGATTTTAATTAAAAAATTAAATGTAAGAGTAAGTCCAGTTTACAAAATAATTGAAAAATAATCTAAATAATTACTGGCTTAAAAACATACCAAGAAAAAAAATTGCAATTAAACATTGATTGGTTGGCTTAATAAAAAGATAAACAGGAGTTAATGTCCATAGGTATTGAGAATTGAAAAGAATAATTAATTATTTTGCAAATGCAACTACAAATAATATAAGTACTGTAGCAAAGGAAAAAAGACATGTATGACTGCTTTTGTTAGCCTCTTTGAAGCATTAGATGAAGCTGATAACTATTTTTTTTTTTTTTTTTTTTTTTTAAGAGAGGTAATATATCATTACAGGCTTAATTAAAATCAGTCTATTCATTAAAATATTAGGTACATTGGGTCATAAGCAAAATAGTTAATGAAGATAACAATAGCAAGAAGACAATTAAAGTTGAGATTCAATCTACAATGAATAGGAGAAATTATAAATGATAATAATATAAAACACTATTTTTAATGACTTTTCTTGTTTTTTAGTGAAACATCTTGAGGATAGAGAAACAATAAATAATGCAGAAACAACTGAGACAAATCTTAAATAAAATAAACATCTTGCTTAACCAGCAACAGTAAAAATTGAAGAAATTCATTCAGATAAGTGGGTTAGATTTATGAACGTTTCAAAATAATACTAAATAACTGTGAACATTTTTTTTTTTCAATTATACTTTGAGGATTTTGGGCAAGGTCAGGTTATTAAAGTAATTTTAAGTAATGGGAATCCATGTTCATAATAATAATAATAATAATGGTTTAAGCATGATTATTATTTATTTATTATTAAATAATCATATTTATTTAATTTGTTTAATAAACTATAACTATTATATTTATGGGGTTACATTGTGGACCCTACAAAATGTATAGTACTAAAAAAATATAACTTCTTAACATTTATAAACAATAATATATAATATAATACCATATATGTGACAAATCCCCACTCCTCATAACATGATTTTACAATTAAATTTTATGCCGACCATGGCTCTATACTGGGTGGGAAGGAAGTCAACTGAGGTAAATTCTTTAACTCCCTAAAGAAGCATTCTACATAAAAATATAGTTGAACATAAACGTGGGAAATTATATGTTACATTATTTATAATCTGTTTTTAAATTTATTTTATTTATTTGGTTGTTATATTCTGTAGGTAATTGTACATTTTACAATTTATATTCTAGAAATGTTTATTTGATTTCAACCAAAAATGAGTTCCTTAAAGGTGCCTAATAAAAGGGCTAAAGACCAAATTTGGTTGGTATATTTGAGAAATAAGAGGAGGACCCGCTAAACTCACGGAATTATATTTTGAAATATTTTTAGGTTCACTAAAATAAACTTAAACACTCAATTTGTTTTGGTTATTTTATATATATATATATAATTTTTTTTGGCCTATAATTTTTGTTTCTACTGCTTAGGATCGATAATGATCTTTTATAAGTTTTTCTGAAATTCATATTGGGAAATAAAGCTATTCATGTTGGTACCATGACGCGAAATTTAGAAAAATTTCAACAGATCATATCGGTCCAGAATTGAAGAAGTTAATAATATTGTTCGTTAAAAATTGTAAATATATAATTTCTATGTGTCTACAAGCGCCCTGCTTCTGCCATTATTCAAATGGACAAGAAATGAAGAGTTTTTTTTAAACCAAAGATATTATTTCTAGATTTTTTCGTTGGGGTTCGGTCAAGGTAGGTTCAAAATTGGATCTACCCCTACCGAACCCGAAAAAAAAAAAAACAACTAATAAAATGACGTAGTATATCTCATACGTTGGCCAGAACAATGAATGTAAAAAAAAGAAAAACACAGCTAGACTCCTTAACTATACCTAAAGGATACATTCTTTGCTCCTTTGACGCCGAATCCCTCTTCACTAACATTCCTATAGACAAATCCCTCCAAATAATTGATAAAAATTGGAATACCATCCGTGACCATACTACACTATCCCGGTCGGCATACCTAGAGTCCCTTTCCCTTTGTTGTACTTCCGGGTACCTCCTATACCAAGGTAAATACTACAACCAGATTAACGGTCTGGCTATGGGAAATAACCTTGCTCCCGATATTTCTAACATCACCCTAAACGACCTCCTCGACTCTATCCTTCCCCCGTTACACAATGACATTTTCTTCCTTAAAAAATATGTTGACGACCTTTTTCTCATCCTCAATCCCGAAAAAATCCCCCAAATCCTTACTGCATTTAATTCATACCACCCTCGACTGAAATTTACCATAGAAAAGGAATCTGATTATCAACTTCCTTTTCTTGACACCCTCATCATCCGTAACACCAATGGTTCCATCTCCACTGACTGGTATACTAAACATACTTACTCAGGTCGTCTCCTCCATTTTAACTCATCTCACCCTTATCATCAAAAAATTAATGTGGCCAAAAACCTCATCTACAGAGCACTAACACTCTCTAACAAGACTTTCCACAGAAAAAATATAAAACGTGTTACTGACATCCTCCTGTCCAATGGTTTCCCTACCCACACCATTAAAAAACTTTTTAAAGAATTTTTTATTTCCTCTTCTCCAACTATCCCCCTCCCCCAAAATAACGACCTTGTTTTCCGTTCTCTTCCTTATATTCCAAATCTGTCTGAAAATATTAAGAAATCCCTCAAAAAAACTTTTCCCAACCTCAAGCTTTCTTTTTCCACCAATAACAAGTTAAAATCTATTTACACCATCCTCAAAGACCCCATCCCCCTTCCTAACAGAACTAATGTCGTCTATAAAATTCCCTGTTCCACACCACATTGCCAAGGCTCTTACATTGGACAAACAAAAAACCCGATTTCCCGCAGAATTAATAACCATAAAAATGACATCAAGAATAAACTAATAAAAACTGCCCTCACCAAACATGTTTTTCATGAAGCACACACATTTGACTTCGACAGCTTAACCATTCTTTCCACTGAACCCTACCAACACAAACGTCTTTTGTCTGAAACCGTTCACATCAACTTACAACATTATCCAGTTAACGACAGAACAGACATAGAACAAATTTCCTCAACTTATTCTAACATTTTTAACATTTTAAAAACCAACAACCCTTCGTCTCAATAAACCTGTCAAAACATTTTTCTCAGTTCCAAAGTCACTTATTCCCAATAATACCCTTCCCTTTTTTTCCTTTGTCCTTTTATTGCCCTCTCTTGTAACAGGCCGCTTTCCATTTACACCTTCCGCCTGCCTTGTACCTGCTACCCCCACTCCCCTTTCTACTTCATCACTCAAAACAAATTCATAATGTCCAGTCATGGAAATGTGAACCTAGGGACAAGACGTCCTCTCTCATCATCCCAACTAAAATCATCTTAGAACAATGAATGTAAAGTAAGCTGGGAAGGAGGAGTGGGGGAAGTAACAGCCGTCTGAAGTACAGTCAGTCATAAACTCCATTAAGAAACGTTTTACATAAAAGTATATAGTATATAGAAGTTATATATTACATATTTTATGTACAATGAATATTTTTGTAACTCAAATAAGATCAGATTGATTATAGGTTTTGCCTTGTTTTAATAATACCTTCCTAACCATTATCTGATTTCAACCAAAAATTAATTAATTCAAGAGTTTCCAATAAAACAACTACAAACCACATTTGGTTTGTATATTTTAAAAGCATGAGGGCCCACCCAACACAAGGAAATATATTTTATATTATACAATAAATGCAAAGAAATAGGAATTCTATTCCCTTGCATTCATTGTTTGGAAATTATTTATGCATTTTCGTTATTTTATTATTATGCATTTTTCGCTATTCTACTGTGAGATCCTCTTTAAGTTTACTATTCATGAGTTTTATATATGTATTATTATTTGGAAGTAGCTGATTATCAAAACTTTCTCAATTTTAGCAGGCTTACCTTAAGGAAATCAAGCATTGACTCCATGACAACGTTAAGAGATCTTCACCGATCCTACACAGAGGAAGCATCGATGGATACCAAGTCATGTAGGCATTACGGGGAATGAGAGGGCTAAGGTAGCCACTTAGCGTTCGAACATGTGCCACTAAGCACTCTCTCTACCATGTCTCCCCCACCACTACATCACTGGCCGATGCACTACGTCTCGTCGAGCAGGAAGCCTTTAAGTGTTAAGTGCAGCAAGCCAGATTTACTGAAGAGTCGAAGCAGAAAGGATCCTACCACTACTGCACCCAGCGGCCGTTTGTCGGTAATCACCAATGGCTCGGGACACATCTGAACTTTACTCGAAACGAAGAAATTGTCGTCCTTGCAGGGGTCCAGACTGGAGACGCCAAGGATGAAGCTATCGGAGTCTACTCATTGTGCAGTCTGCAACTAGGAAGACCTGGAACACATCTTCCAGGGCTGCAGGTGGTATGAAGAAGAAAGAAAAATCCTTCACGACGACTACTGAACCTTCCTCGCAAAATAGAAGATCTAAGAAAACTAAGAGATAAAAATAACCATTTTTGTCAAATGTCTTCATTTGAATTTTTTTTTTTTTTTTTATACCTTCACGACCTCTCGGGGTCTTAATGCGTAAATTAACTGGGAGTCGGATCAGATCGATTTTTTATTCAATTTCCTCGCATTAATTGTTTAAAATTTACGTGGGGTAATACACCACAACTAAATTAATATTTATAAATGAAAATAAAAAGTAAATAACGAGAGTCGTCTAAATAGCTAGAAAATGTCAGCTCTTTCGAGCATAAGACGATGTATTCGTCTTTCTCATAGGTTAGGCTCTCGCAAGTGGGTTGGGAATTTAATAAGTTATTTAAAGATGATTTTAGTTGGGGTTCGGTCGAGGTAGATCAATGGGGTTGATCTACCTCGACCGAACCCCAACTAAAATCATCTTAGAATAATATCTACGGTCAACAAACTCTCTTTTTGAATAAGTTATTTAGTTCGTCCCGGTGATGTAATGGAAACATTCCGGCCCGGAAAACAGGAGATCCAGGTTCGAGTCCTGGCTGGGACAGATAGATTTTTATTCTATTCCCTCGCATTAATTGTTTAAAATTTACGTGGGATAAACCTCAATTAAGTTAATATTTATAAATTGTAATAAATAAGTAATTTATTTTTTTAAGTGTTATTTTTATTAATTTTCTCTCATTCTATTAAATTCTAATTAAATTTGCATAAAATAACTGTGATAAATTGTTTTTTTTTTTTCCTTTCGTTTGCTTTTTATATTTGAAACTATTACCTATAATGAAATATTTATATTACTGAAAATGAATTCTTAATCTTATGTATTAAAACTATACTATCGCCATGGGCTCTTCTAATAAATTAATTTAAGAAAAAAAAACCTTACCTAAAAGAATGTTTAAGGACCTAATAACTTATGCCTACACCTAACAACTATGACAGACAACCCAACAACTTATTCGTATCAACTGTAAGTAGTTAAAGTTGAAAATACTTTTGGAGAATTGGTGAATAAGTGAATATTTTACTTTGGAATCTGCTATAAAGTTCCATAATAAGCTAAATTATTTTCAAACAGGATAAATGTCCAGCTGGAAGGGATTCAGGAAAAGGGTAGGAATATAAGTTGGGTCAAATGAAAAACTGCCGATAGCTCTGGGGTGGGGGGGGGGCGGTTTTACTCACCAGCTGGCATTTATACCTCGGGGGATGGGGGGGGGGGCTGCTACNTTAAAAACTTATATTGTTCGACTAAATAAGTAGAGCATTTTTTTACACTTTGGGAAAACACTATTACAATTTTCAAAAACAAATATTGGATAGAATGGGGCTCTAAGTTTCTAATAGACAATATAAGCTGCATGAAGACATCATACTTATTGTAGACAGCGTTTTAGACGTCTGGGGCCACTAAAACAGGGGGGAGATTCCGCCCCCTTCCCGATAAAGAATATTGATGTATTTTTATGGGCCACTCAACTCCGGGGAGTAAGAATTTTACGTTTAGACTCAGGCCATTGGGGGAAGACTAGGGAGGGAGTCAATTCAGAAATACAGCTCAGCTCTTTACTTTCCATCAGTATACAGTTTTTGATAGTGGCCGTATATTCAGAAAATAGTATCCATAATCGTGTAAAAACTCATTGTCTATTCAAAAATTATTCAAATGAAACACTATTTCAATACAAAAAAAAAATATAAATTTTTAATTGACAAAAATATAATTTACACCTAAAATAGGGAAACACTGCCAATTATATAACAACAGTTACTTTTCTTACTTATTTAATAATCCTTTATAATATGTAGTTTAAATGATAGCCTTCAATATTAGAACTTATAAAAATAAAAATTGCTGGAATGAGCTGATTATGAATATCGGCTATAGACTATAAGTCTTTATAGAGATGCGACTAGAACTTAAAAATAAACAATTAATGCGAGGGAATAGAATAAAAAATCTATCTGTCCCAAATAGATTTTTTATTCTATTCCCTCGCATTAATTGTTTAAAATTTACGTGGGATAATATACCATAACAAAATTAATATTTTTAAATTAAAACTGATTTGTAAAAATATTTTTTTGGTTACAAATTAGTTTTTAATTCTTCGACTACCATGAACGAATTCCGGACAATCCTCTCTTCATAAAAATATATATATTTTCAAGTACATTTTTTAATTATTTTGTTATTTTTAAAGGTACACAAATAATATAGACCGCTCGTTAGCCTTTAACCTTGGCAAGAATACCACAAACACTTCTGTTTTCGAATTGGAATTGTACTTATTATATTATATTGAATTACATTATTGTTTTATATTGTTTAAGCCTGAAGATGATGCTAATGAAACATGTATCTCCAATACACACACACATACGTATCATACGCTTTTGTTCCACAATTTTTAAAAGAAAAAAAAAAGTTCCATATTTTTATTTTTATTTTATTTTTTAAAACTTTTATTTGTGCGATATAAAAGCTATTTTAAAATTCAGCTTTACTTTATTGGGTAAAAACAGCCAAAGGAGATGGAATTTAGTTTCTGAGAAAGACCAAGTTCATAGATCTTCATTCTTGATAGAGTTAAGGAAAAGAGTGTGAAAAAGAATTTAATGGATATAATATGTAATTTTCTTAAATTTGTTTACCATAATTTTTTAACGAAAAATGTATATATAAATACGTTAAATAAACGGAAAATGTTTAAGAAATCAGTTTTGGGGGTTTAGTGAGCCCTTTGTTTTTAATATATAGAAAATTAATTTTGTATTGACTTTCTATTGTTAATCGTTGATGTGATTCATCTTTGGCTAGAATCATACTAGTGGCGGAGAGAGGGGTTATCGAGAAGAAAAGTTCAAAAAGTGCACAAAGAAAGCATCAACATATTCGTTCTTATTTATTTTATGGAAAGCATTTATATTGTAAAATGTTTACATTATATCTTGTAAAATGTTTAATAAACGTTAAAGAGGAACTCATATTAAATTATACATTTAAGAAAGTAACCAAGAGTGTTGAGCTCTTTCCCCACTCTTACCTTCGAAGTCTATTTTTTTTCTGGGCTTCAGAGGCCTTGCCTTCTACCATTGCCTTCTCCTCATTTCTGTATAAATTTTAATAAAACATTGGTAATCGGCTTAGTTCAGGCTACACCTGTTTAAGGTAATTTTTTTTTTTCCGAACCCTCAGGAGATAGGGAAAAATCAAATGTGTAACACATTTATGTCGACTTCTCGACACAAAATATTTTTCATGACAAACTGCAAAAACATAAGGAAACTGAACTTCATCCGACATATAGGACTATTTTTAAGTCTCACTATTAATTTTCTTTATCACTTAAATATATAGTTCATAGGAATGATATCAATTTATATATCTATATAATTCATTTAAATATATTTTGACGTATATGCTTAATTAATTTAACTCTTTTATAGCTCCAGGTGAAACAAAGAGCATCAACATATAGTCTCCTTGTCTATAAATGACTAGCCGGAACCTATACTTCATGACCTCATCGACCCCGCCGCCTCATTCAGTAAGGACCTCTTCAATCCTTGGTGCAGGATAATCCTTTCTGACGTGCCTCTTGAGGTCTCCTGTCCAAGGATGCATATTCCATTGCTTCAGAATGTTTCTATATGTCCGATCAAATTCAAGATTCCTTATTATTTTTACTACTCAGACTCTACCGTTCTCTTGCTAGAGCTTTTAATTGGGCATTTTTTCCGACTATCTGAACAAAAACTTGACAAGCCCTTTTTGTGGTCCTAAATACCTTAGTACCGAATATAAGTAAATACATAGGAGTAAAGATTTTTCTTTTCACTCTGATATTGTATGAAAATATGATTTACAATTTTATAGGTTCACTAAACTTCTCGCCAGTTCCTTCATTTTCTGTCATCCGCCTCCTGAGTTGAAAGAAGACTTGGACTCCTTTCAAGACATTCATCTCTCTTCCAATCTCATTCAAGTTTGCTGTTTTTTTAAATATTTTTAATAATGGCAGCTAGTCCGGATGCCAGGAATTTGCATTCCTTGAAGACATAAAAATCGCATCGCTGGATGAGCTGAAGGCTACACCAAAAAGTGCTATTCAGATATTTGGAAAAAGCACTGGCATAAGTGTATTGTATCTCAGGGGGTTACTTTGAAGATGACAATATATATATATATATATATATAGATATATATATATATAAGTAGATAAATAGATAGATAGATAGATATTTGACATATAGTCTCTCTTCACTCCTCTCTGACGAAGGGTGAGAAATCTCCCCGAAAATTTTACACGCTTCCATTAGGTACGATTTGGCGTATTACGTTAAATCAGCTCTTCCTGGTCTTTTTTTATCAAGCTGGCATTGTATAGTCCAATAAAATGCTATAAAAAACTGACTGCAGTTGAATACAGACAGTGACAGTGAACACATGTATTCGGCCAAGAAGATGGACAATGTCCGAAAGCACTCGTCAACAGAAGATAGTTTGCAGAAACAAATGAAAACGGATAATAGAAGGTATGATAGTTTTGTATTCATTGGTAGTTATAATACCCCTTTAGATTATTATGTGATTCGTTTGATTTTATATTTAAATTATTTTAATTATAACTTTTTCGAGATGAATTATTCCTTTATTATTGATTTATATGTTTATAAATTTATTTGTTATTTAATGCAATTTTTATTGACTTATAATGTTTAAACATTTGCTAAATTATAAAGCAATTTAAAATTCAACTCATCAGAGCCGTAGATCACTCTTATTCAGTTATTATCTTTCAGGAGCATAAAATCAAAAATCAAATACATTAAGTAAGTCCTGATAAGTGGTTGGGGAGAAGGCTAAGGGTGGGAGTGCGATGGCGGAGGTAAGACGTCGGAGGGGGGGGNGGATGATCCGACCACTGAGGGGTGGTGGGGGCTCCAGACATTGATCCTCTATCAAAGGCCAAATAAACTGAGGGGGCGCTACAAGGAGATTTACCTCGTCCTCCTCTAGTTCCCTCCCCTACATCCATAACCTTTCAAGTTTGTAACCCTCTCTTCCTGACTGGTCGTCAAAGAGAGGATACACTACTTCTCTCTCTCTCTCTCTCTCTCTCTCTCTCTCTCTCTCTCACTCCAGTCTGTCTCCAGCCACAGCATAAAGGGGACATCCAGCTTACTTCCTACAAATAACTTCTCCAACCATATATTTTTTTTTTCTCTCGGAAATAGAGATTAAAATAAATAATTCTTTTAGACTTTGTGAAATAAACCATTTCTAAAAAAAAAGTTTTTTTCAACAAACTTAAAAATTAAAAAAAAAAATCTTTACGAAAAATATAGATATACAAATCCACCCCCGTAAGTCTGGTTTGTTCAATAAAGCATTCAAACTTAGACTTACAACAATTTCCAGTTTCCACTTGAAACATGGACTCCATTTAAGTCTGGATGAGATAATCGAATGCAGTAAAAGAATACTATTTTAGAAATGTTTGTGCCATCATTTAGGAATGAGTTATTCTCAAATTTGGGATTGCAGTCAAGTCAAGAGTTTATTCTCCGCAATATCTAAGATACATGATTCTTTCATTCATGTAAAAAGATCCAATATACCTGGATTCTGAGTTAATTTTACACCTTCAGTAGTGCTCGTTCATGAATATATCGATAGTCTTTTTAATTTAAAATCCGCTTCTCAAAGAAGAGGAGTTCAGCCATTCAGTCTGCTGATTTTTATTTATTTTTTGGGGTCAAGATGGAGTCTTGTTCATAGCAAATTCAAATGCATTGCAAACTTTATGAAATAGATAGTCTATTGGAAATTTTATTAGGTTTATCCTAAGTGTCCATTCTGTGGAATTCCTCTACAAAGAGGTACTGACCAAGGGTTCTTAGACCTAGAAGTGTATGACTTTTGTTTTGTATGCATTTTTATTGCCACTTTGTGTAACATAAATAGCAAAACAAGCCTTTATCCCTAATAAGGAGGTTCCCCTCTCCCCTCCCATTATTATTGGGAATTTTTTTTATCTCTGTTGTCTTAAATTTGAAACCCCTGTCTCTCTCCACTATGTTAGAGACCACCCCAAACTGTTTACATACTTTTTGCGTTACAAGATGTATACTATACATATTATTATTACACACAAATACAGAGAGAAAAGATAGAGGGGGAGAAACAGAGAGGGGGGAGAGAGGGAGTGAGACAGAGTTTTGAGGAGAGACATGAATAGAATTTTTTTCAAAATTAGATAATTGTAAAATAATTCTATTTGTTCAAGAAATGTTAGGGAGTTAGAATAAAATAATCCTACTGCCTCAGCCGGAACTCAAACCCGGGACTCCTGCTTTCCGGGCAAGAATGCTGGCCACTACACCACTGAGGCTAGCCAGATAAATCTCCCAAAATCCCCGCACTTTATTCCGAGTCTAAACCCCCAAGTGAGACGAATATATTGTCTTTTGCGTGAAGGAGCTAACATTGTCGGCTATTTGTTAGACTCTCGTTTTTTTTTCTTATATTTCTTTTTGAAATAATGATTTTAGTTTCTTTATTTCTATTTATTGTCCATTTAAGTCTCGTTTTATCTACTTCCTTGTTTTCACCGTACTACATTCAATATTTTAGTAATATTCCTGGCTACATATCCAACAATGTTTTAGTGACTGCAGCTCCTAGTACTGCATTAGGTACTGCCACTTACTCCTCTGAACTCCTTATTTCAGGCCACCGTCTCTGCTGTGCATTACTGCGAGATGCAGTACTTGAGACTTCTACTGCAAGTCCAGAAGACAGGAGTCTAGGACGGAGGAGGAGCACGAACAGTGGAAGAACTGCCCTCAGGAAGGGTGAGACAGGGCAGCTGGGGGGGCCTGTTGCTATGCCGACAAGTGTTCCCCGCAGATAATCCTGCTTCGGACATCGCCGGCAATCCCAGATTAGGGCGTTTAAGGGCTCAACCTGCCCGCCCTACGTCATCGGCCACCCAACCTTCTTCCTTCCCTCAACTCTATAGACTCTCCTACAAATATGACGAAATAATACATTATTGCTTAGCTTTGATGGGACACTAAATACTAATTTCATTTTCTATGATGTTTCAGAAATATTTCGGTGCAGTATAAGAGTTGAACTGAAATTTCCAGTCACTGTTTTTGACATTTAAGATCTTAGCTGTTGGCTATAAATGAATTCCATTCGCGGTTCACTCGGCTTTAACATAATTCATAAATATTTCAAGCATCTGGAATTGGGTCAGCATTTTTCTTCATGGACACAATTAACACTAATAATGGGAACATTCAGCCCTCATACCTATAACTGTATATATATACCTTGAAGACATAAAAATCGCATCGCTGGATGAGCTGGGGGTGGTAATCCCCCCAAAAACAGGCACTGCCCAATTAGATGGCCTGGAAATGCGATTCACCTGTAAGTGGACCTTGTACACCCCCAGGCAGCTACCCCTTCCCCCACCACCCACCAACTACCCCTCGCATATTTTACACTCACATTAAGTGAGGTGGCTATTGAAAAACTGTATATAAAGCGTCGGCTTAAAAAGGTTTTAAAAAGAAATTGTAAATCGGCTCGAATGGGGGAAAAAAAAAAATGAAAAAAAAAAAGAATCAAATAAACGCGTTCGCCACCTGTGGTTTTTCTCCTGCACTTTCAGATGGCGAATGGTTTTTTAAAATTCGTTTTAACCAGATTATTTCATTTTAATAGAGAGAAAAATTTACGCTCGTTCTAAAGCTGAGAATCAATATGTCGGATAAGCACGCAAGGATTTAATTGCCCCCCCCCCCCCCCCCC
>KZ806883.1:337546-351146 GCA_000696205.2 Oncopeltus fasciatus
TAAATATATAAATAATAATAAAAATATACCCCTCTCTCCAGATAAACCAAATTATATAGTTTATAGTTCTGATTTTAAACAATAATATGAAAGTTGGCTGCCAAGTTATTTAGCGACTTAATGGAAATTATAGTTATTTTTGTATTCCAAAAGAAATTAATCAAAAGTCGAATTTCAGGTTAATCCCACGGCGAAGGCTGCCAATTTTTAATTAATTGCTGGTTTTCAGGGAACCCCCCCTAATAATGCAATTTTATTGAGTAGATTTAGTATTTTTACAACAAATAACAATATATCCGGTAGTGTGTTGCTGCTACAATAAAATATTTAAGGTTGTTCACCAGCCCTGATTTTTTGCTCGGTAAATAACAAAACAATAATTTAGATACATTTTTGTTCATTATATTGAGTTTCATTCTGTTAATTTTAATCGCATGCCACAATAGCTCAATTCTCATTTTAAATAAAACTGCGGATTACAGATAAAACCCCCCTCCTATTTATGAAATTTTTCTTTTTTTTTTAAATTATGTATGTTAAAAATTTTTTTTTTTCAGTTTTCATTTAAATGATATATCCTAATGTTTGCTATGAAAATCATCTAATTGTAGCTTCTTGACCATTGTATTAAAATTTAACCCCCCTTATAATTGTTCAATTTGATATGTAACTCCTAAAATATTACTCTTGTCGATTAACAAATATTTGTTGAGTTTCGTTAACCAAGGATAAGTACTGCGCCCACAACAACGATTATGCTTTTATAACTCCCACCCGACATCTCATGCAATGCCACACTCTTATTCGTACGACATGCTGAATTATCAGACTGTTCTTTAGGCTTTAATTATTTTTAATAATAAATAACTAATAAACTGTCATAAGACCAGCACCAATAAATAAATTTTGTATTTAAAGGTATTAATAAGAAATATGTTTAATATTGTACTGGGATGTCCTTTAAATCTCCTTTTGTAGATTTTCACATCAGATTAGTCATTTATTCTTTTTCATATTTTTCGGGAAAAAAAAACTTGGAGGACATTTGTTTAGTTTATGCTAATCCTGCTTAGGAACTTTTTTTTTTTTTTTGGGNTTTACCGACAAGTTTCATGAGGAGAGGATTGTCAGAAGTACGGTCTAGTTGAAGAAATAAAAATCTTTTTGATTACAAATTAAATTCTCTTCTTTTTTTTTTTTTTTTTGCTTTGTTGTACCCTTGCCAGTCGATAAGTACTGGACTTTATTATCTAGAACGTTGCCTCCGAAACAGGTGAAAGTTGAGTACGTTCGGTAGATGTTTGAGGCACACCTACAGAAACCAGGACTCTTGTAGGCGCTTGTAGAAGCTGTGGGCCGCGGGAAAATCCGTGTTCCCCGGGAAGAAAGTGTCCGGTGCCCGCAGACGAGCAGTGGGAAGTTAACCTCAACAAGGAAGTGCAGAGTAACAACTTGTGTAGAACAGTGAAGGTGGGAGTAGCAGTGACCAGACACACCTGTGCCCGCTCCCACGCGTTCGTGATCAATTAGGGTGCACTGTCAAGATGTCCTCGTCGTCTGGGGGTCCTTCCCCGAAGGGAGAGATTGTGTGGGACACTAGTCTGCACAAACAATCCTTCCGAGACAGGACACGAGACCTTGGAAAACTCTTGAGTTGCAATAACGTGTCCTTCAAGGCGTGAAGACCTCTTCATTTTATCACCTAAAACACGTACAGTGTCCGGTGCCCGCAGACACATTAATGAGTACAACATTAATTGGTATATAATAATTAATATATTAATTTACATACTCTTGATAATTCATGAGTAATACCAAATAATAATTGACAACAAAATCCGACTCACTGGAGCTTCGTTCCCGTGTTTCATTCATTAATGAAAGGAACTGTTAATATTCCTAGGATTATCCAACAATTATATTCCTATATTTCGTAAGAATTATACACAACATAATTATTAGAAATTACATTCACTGATGATTTTTCCTTGTTAATAATAATTACGAGGAAATTGTAGGTTATTCAATTTGATTTTACCTCCCTCCGTGTGTTTCATCAGGTTTAAAATTTAAAAAAAATCCCTTTAATTATCTAAAAAAAAAAAAAAAAAAAAAAAGAAGCTGAACACTAAAATTATTTTATATGTTTAAAAAAAATAAGATCAAGCCACCTTGTGAATTTAAAAAATTTAGTATTGTCCATAATACATGTTTTTCTAAAAAAATGCTATAAAATATGAATGATAGAATACCACATATGTATATAATGTGCTTTTTAAATACTTTTCTAGTTCTAAGAAAAATATTCACAATTTTTCCATTTGTCCCCCCTGTATAGTTTTCTTCTTACTCGATCAATTTTAGCCGTTAATTTACCCACAAACTGCAAATTGATTTAAATTGGTGATTTTACATTTTTTTTTTTTTTTTTTTTTTAGAAATTACACAGTGAAATAGAACCAAACAAATGAAGTGGAGAGGGACCCCTCGAATTTAAAAAAAAACCTGTTGGGTCTAGG
The DNA here is from genome assembly GCA_000696205.2 of Oncopeltus fasciatus. Lineage (NCBI taxonomy): Eukaryota > Metazoa > Arthropoda > Insecta > Hemiptera > Lygaeidae > Oncopeltus > Oncopeltus fasciatus. Next base: position 340,066 of record KZ806883.1, read on the forward strand.
CTTGGCAAGTATTAACTAAAAGATAAAACTTCAATGTCGCTGAACACAAAGAACATGTTATTTATTTTATACATGTAGCAACATACATACTTTAATGTAAATCAGAATATATATTTATATTATCACATCGAAGGGGAACAAAGACTGGAACATTGCTAAAATTTATATACAGTATTTAAAAACAAAACATTGAAGTCCGTTGAAGTTGTTGAGTGAAAAAAAACAAAAAAAAAACGTATAATTTGTCTGTGATCTCAAGTTCGATTTAAAATTGCTTTTTCCCTGAGGCAGTGAATGTGAAGAAGGTTGTTATGTGTGAAAATGTAACAGTCTTAAAGGTTTCAGAAGGACTTTATAAAATTAGATTAATGAGACGGAGTTTCTCTTAAACTTTAAACTATTATAGATTATCTTTATAATAAAAAAAGAAAAGGTTTGAGTTATGCCGATTGAAATTAATGGAGAATTCATCAGTGACTCCCAAATCTCCTGTCAGAATAAACCCTGTGTCGAGAAGATGACACTCCTTTTCCACTTTAAAACTTGTTTACTTTGAACACAATTATTGCAGTTAGGAATACTTGGTAATTTTCACTTTATTTATTAAACAAATTTTCATTTACTAATTTATTTATGTTTTCATTTATAAATAGAGGTTTTACTGATTTCAATATATATTTGCTGTCATTTTTTTATATGCAATGTATTTTATGGTGCATATTTTTAATTGAGCTTTTTTTTCTTTAATAAGAATAAAATTTTATATTATTTAAAGTACATTTAAAGCCAACTTACATATTGTACTTTTATTTTTATTATTATTCATAACCTTTATTTATATTTATATTATTGATGTTAATAACGGTATCTGTGGTTAGATTATATGCCTTTTATTAAGCAGGAATGAGAAAATAAAATGATGTTTTTGGGGAAAATATTTTTTTTTCAAATATTGATAGTGGTCTCATTGGTCACCTTCTTTCTTCTTGCTATTGTCATTTTGTTATTTTTTTAGTTCATTGTAAACAAATTACAAAATGTTTTTTATGCTAACAGAAATGTAATAAATGAATAAAAGTTGAAAAATAATATAATTTTTGTTTTGATAAAGCCACTTTTTTGAGGATGTTGTTAGTCATCAGAGATCACAGATGGAGATTTAAGCATACTGTTTTGACATGGTGAGTCGGATCCTGCGAGAACTGTGTCCTGAACTAATTCAATTCCATGCCAAGAGAGTCATCAGTGATTACCACATTGCGACAGAAGGACAAAGCGCAGTACCTAAAGATCTCGGTCAGCTGGTTAATAAACCTCTATGGCCTTGGTCTTCGACCAAAAAACACATTATCTTGGTCACTATCTTGGTTTTAGTTTAAGTAATATGATTAATTTGGATGTTGATCTTATTTAATTGTTAAATGTTATAATTATTTAAAACAATAGACGTAGAATACTTTAAATAAAATAAAAACAGCTTTTTTTTTTTTCAAAATAAATATATTTTCTTCCTCAGCAGTTTAGCTCTAAAGTAATTATTTATTTGGGCTATTTTTGCCATTATCCCTGCTTGCTTTACAGTAAAATGGATAGAAACTTGTGTGTTAATAAAAAAGATAACAAAAGCTCTCGAAATTTAAATATATATTTTTATTTACAAATTTTTTCAGTAACAACAATAATCATTAACTGAAAAATAACAAATTAATAAGTCTTATAATGTTCTTATAATACTAACCCTATTTATTTACATACATTATAATTATCTCCATTACATTAAATACAATAACCGTGCTGACTTACTTTCAAGAGAGCATATATGTAAGTTTAACAATAACTGGTTTGTTTTACAATTTAAAATTTCACAAAAAATATTTCCATTTATAGAGATTTGTAGAAAACCTACTTTGTACAAGCAGTTTAAAAATCAAAATGATTTTTTAAATATATTAATGCATAAAGTACATCAGTTTAACTTTCTAACCTAAATATTCTTCATTCTATTCTAAATATGTTAGTATACATTGCTGAAATATCATTTCATTTAGCTTCTATTAACCAGCCTATACAAAACATATCATAAACAATAATATTTAATAACTAAATAAACTTTCTTAACTCTTCCAATACAGTTAACATTATTTGAATGTTTATTAACTCTTGATCCCTCACAGTTTCTACATGCTTAATATATAATATATGTACAAATCTTTTCCATTAGGAAAATTCTATCAATCAAGGCCTTATATTTAAATTTTACTAATGGATATCAAATATCACGAAGCATGAACCATGTACACTTAACCAAATCAACATACTCTGCATGAAAAATTATCTTAATGTAGATTTAAGATCATATGCCATTGCCATATGATTGTCTTAGTTTGGGTTCTTCAAGAGGGACTAAAATTCGATTTGATATAGAATATGGTCAAAGCCTAAAACGTGAATATTTGGACCAAAATACATTGTTAACTACAACTATAAAATATATATATATGGAGAAACGAAAACTTAAATGTGAATCTTGTGAAAAATACTTATTCGTTTGGGACTTATCACCCCAGTAGCAATTCTTAAATAAATTTGGCTGAATTAGAGTATGGCGGGTTCAGATATTTGAGGTCTTTGTGTACTGGAGTCCAAGTTCCGTCTCCATACTTCTCCACTCTGTGCCTGATCATGGCGGGAGAAGCCCGCTTGAGGTCGTAGGCCAGTCCTAGCCACTCGCAGAAGTGGAGGAGCCGACTGGTGTTGTTCAAGTGCTTGCCGAACTCTGAAGCCTCGCAATCCCAAGGAAAGGTATGATGGTAGTTGTGCCAACCCTCACCCTGCGCCAAAAACGAGACCAGGTTGCTCTCCACAGGCGCCATATTCCTGCAACCAACAGAAACATTGGTGAACGGATAGGAGGGAAAGAGAGTTCCAAAGGACAAAGGCAAAGAAAGTAATGCTTAATGGAAGGCCAATGGCTTCAATAAAAACAGAATAAGGGAATAAATAGGAAAATGGCATATATATGTAATACTTTATATAGGACAGTGACCAAGGAAATATGTATAAGGAGGCGGTATAGATAACAGAACAGGTAGTAGATAAAGAGGTAATAGTCATAGCATTCTCTACTAATAAAGAGAGAGAGGAGGAAGAAATGGATGGAGATTATTATACACAGCAAATAAGGGATCACAGAATGAAAATCTGTGACAGAGTTAATTAGGATTATATGGAATTAAATGACGACAGAATAGTAGATAATCGAGGTGATATATGGAAAATATTATAAGAAAGAGAGACTGTAAGGATTGGAAGAAATATGCTAAGGATATCATAACTTACTGTAGATAAAAAAGCACTGAGGGAATTCTTATTGTATATGGTCAAAGGCATGAAGTCTAAAGGTTTAAGCTAGTAATTAATGATAAAGAAATTGTTCCAAGGAGGAAACTGAAAAATGGGGCTAGAAAGCCACTGAGGTCATTACAAACACCAAATTTAGAAGTATTTAGTCCTCAAAGATTGGTAGGGGAAGCTAAAGCTGTGTGTTTAAGGGAAAACAGAAAGTAAAGGATCACTAACTTCGTTTAAGGAAAAGGTCATTGGAAGGGACTGAATAAAGGGAAAGGGGTCATTATATATTGAAGATAGAGAAGTGCTGTTATTAAGAAGAGCTTAAGAAGAAAAAGGATTTGTTGGAGATGAAGGAATAGACTGGAGTCATTGTATACTCCAGATTAAGCAGAACTGGAATGGAAGAGACTTGTGGAATGAATTAGTTCAGGAAATTAACCTTAGAAAGGATCATTCGTATAAGAACTAAAGGGTTGGACAGAGGCCTTAGAAGTTGAAAAATAAGAAGATTCAGTGGTGAAGACTCACTTGGTGTATGGCTTTGTTCCCCAAAGGTGGGCCACACTGTTCACACTCCAGGTGACGTTGATACCGACCATGTACCTGCCGAAGTACGCGACGAAGAGGGAGTTGTGGAAGGTCTCGTCCCACAAGAGATAAGGGACTATGATCGGCAGAATGAGGGCAAATATTGTGTACAACAGCTTGTAGTACCTGCAACAAAAGATAATTCCCCATTAGTAACTGCTTATTGAGTACAATATCTCCTAGAAATGATTTATAACTGAAGAACTTAAATCATAAAATTATTATTATATTAAGAAAAGTGATGTGACAATTTATCAAGCAATGGCAAAAGGATGTACCAAAACTTTTGCCACTGAATGCGTTTTAATGTAAAACAAAGCTGTGTTTGGACTCTCCTCTTGCTTAGAAACATTTGCGGGTGTTCTACTCTTTTACTGACAAATTGTGCTCAATCTCAAAACTGATAAGTGACTAACTTCATATGATTCCTCTAAAAATATCATTTTCTCTCCAATTTAATAATTTATATTAAATAAATTTTAATTAAACGCTCTAATAATTTCTACTGTACCATATATATACTGATGTACAAATGCAGAATTAACACACACACACACACACACTCACACCTGGATCCTGCGATTTTTAATTTTTTTTTTTTAATTCGTATCCTTAACAGTAATTTACAGACAAAGGAGAAAGTCTTCCATAATGAAGAGCTCACTTCTTCTGCAGCATGATGAGTCTGTCCGCCTCAATGTCCGACATGTCGATGAGCTTCCCCTTGGCAATCACTTCCGGGTGCTTCTTCATCATCAGCCAGCCGATGTGGGAGAACCAGAAGCCGCGGGTGGAGTTGTGCGGGTCTGCATCCGTGTCCGAGTACTTGTGGTGCAATCTGTGGTCACGCACCCACACCCACAGGCAGTTCTGAAACAAGAAGGGGATCCCATCAAGCTTCATTATAGACTGAAAGCCTATAAATATGATTTAATGCCTACTAAAATGTAAGCTGGAGCTAGTAAGATTGCCACAGCTATATCAGTGAGCTCTACTGATAAAGTTCGATAGTAGGAGTACTAGAGACAACAAGAGCNCGACATTAATAACTTTCTTGAGCCAGACATTTATTTATTATTTTTAATTAAATTAATTGTGTTTCAAACATAATTGATTGAGACATGGTTGGTGGTTGGTTGGCCGTCGAGTCTTGAGTGTGAGAAATAACCTGGGTCACGGTCAGTTTAGTTCTGCACTCTGAGATGTAACAAACAGCCTGAGATGTAACTATAAACCTCACTCGGAGGTTTCTTAATAAAACATTAACCCATGATGTTGACTTACAAGTCGAGTCGAAACGTTTGCAATAATAAAATAGTTGCCCAATTATTTTGGAGTATATAGTTTTTCTCAAACCTGATTATTTTTCAAGCATAATTGATTAAGACAATGTCACTTGATTACCGACATGATGACGGTACACAGTGAGGATTTTGTCCATAAGTTCATGTATTATTTTGTAAATAGCAATACGAGTGTTGTAATGACTCCCATCGTGAATTTATAAGTTTATTGATTAATTTAAATTTTGTTTTGGTCAAGTTAAGTTGACCAGGGATTTCATTCTTATATAAAAATCAACATGTTCCCCTTGGTACCATGACACAACTTTGAAACTCTTCCTGGAACGGTTACAGTCTGTCGCTACAAGAAATCTCAACCGTTAGTGTACAAAGCACATGTGATTGGTCGAAGTCTCACCTGTCCTGCGATGGTCTGTCCAATGAGAAGAGCCAGCCTTAGTGGGAATGTCGCCTTGAAGCTGCGGTGCGTCCAGAGTCTGTGCGCTCCCAGAGTGACGCTCAATCCCGCAGTGTATGACAGCAGAAAACCTACAACATGTCACAACATTACGTCACGGAAATTTACAGAAATATGTCACAGAGCTGGAGGTTTGTTGGCCGTCGAGTATTATCTGGAGAAACTAGTCAGGGTTTCGGCCAGGATCAGAAAAAGTTATAAAAGTTGATGAGAGGGAATAGAATAAAAAAATCTATCTGTCCCAGCCAGGAATCGAACCTGGATCTCCTGCTATCCGGGGCCGGTGTGTTAAGCCATTACACCACAAGGACTAGCTAAATATCTCATTAAATTCCCTCTACACTAGCGAGAGCCTAACTTACGAGAAAGACGAGAACTTCGTCATAAACTCGAAGCATTACATTGTCATACATTTTGTCGACTCTCGTCATTTCTTTATTCTATTCCCTCTCATTAATTGTTTAAAATTTACGTGGGATAAGAAACCACGACCAAATAAAATATTTATAAGTTATAAAAGTTGGTTTAGTTCTGCACTTTGAGATGTGACCATAAACCTTCAGACATCACTATCAAGATGATGAATTATAACTTAAGTCGAAACGTCAGCAATAATAAAATAATTACCCAACAATTTTGGATTAATTTATTTTTCTGATTCTGGACTAATTTCTCCAGTATAGGAGCAGTGTTAATGCTGCACACTATTTTTTTCCCTCGTTTTCTACGAGAAACATTTGTTAAAGAAAAAATGGTTAACTAAAGCTCCTTCTTACTATTCTTTTTATAATATCATAATCAAATAAAATAAAGAAAAGCTTGTCTATATACTGTATAGTCCATACATGCAATTATCGATTATATAATGTTTCTTTTAACGTTTGATATGTATTCAAATTTTAAGTGTGAAGAAAAAAAAATTATCTGAAACATAACAATGGATAATATCCAGTGGGTACTCTGTTTCAATTATTAAATTAAATATAATCTTTTAAGTTTCAGACAGTAAAACTGCATTTACTACCAGTATCTTTGGAAAGACTATTATAAAATAAATAGTATGTATAATTATATAATTATAATAATATATGTANACACACACACACACACACACACACACACACACACACACACACACACACACACACACACACACACACACACACACACACACACACACACACACACACACACACACACACACACACACACACACACACACACACACACACACACACACACACACACACACACACACACACACACACACACACACACACACACACACACACACACACACATATATATACTTATATAAAATCATATTTGAGTTTTTAATAACAAGTTGTCTTTTATAGCAGTTACAATTTACTTTTGTTATCAAAAGAAGAACTAAGAAAGCATGGGATTAATTCTCTGATCTTAAAGATTATTGTTGTTCATTTTTCTTTTTAACAATCACTCATTTTTCAAAACCATAGATCCATAATGGAACACTGTAAAAGTTATGAAATTCACATAATTTTAATAGTATAATCTATAATATAATATCATTACAATCATGATAGTAATATCATAGTTAGCTTAGTATAAAACCTTTTGCAGGCTAGCTAAAAATATTAAATATTAAAACTGATTTTATTAATTCAAAATAATGATAATTTATTAGAATAAAATTTATTTCTATAAGCATCTTAATTTTTTTAAATATGTAATACTAGATTCAACATACAAGGTTATTGTTTCAAATATTTTGTATCTAGTTAACGATTTTTATTTACAAGTAAGGTCTTAAGTTGACTGATTTGTCTACCAATTTGAAACCTGCAAGGTTAGAAGTCTTCTTCAAAAGCTTTGTCTTACACCCAAATACACATAACACTATTTTTTCATGGTTATTTTTATTTCTAAAAGAATTTAGATACTGATTTTGCTTTTGAACTAATATAATAACTAAATTTATGAAAGAATTGATAAATAATACATTAGCCTAGTGAATTTAAATTGTTTTAGACTTGTCCATGACTATATGTTAGTTATATATGAGGAATACTCACTCCAAATGATTGTAGCAGTTTTGACTTGTCCTGTTACACCGAGGTATATGCCATAGAGACAAGAAAGATGGAGGATCACGAAGCCAATCAAGTTCTTCCAGACTATAGTTGACTTGAAGGGCTTAACTGGCAGTACTTCTACTGTCTCTCCGACAGGCGGCGTTACTGTCTGCGCTTCAGTCATTGCCATCCTACCTGCAAATGTATTGTATATCTCTCAGCTGGATTCTAACTATTATAGATATTACAGATAACCCCTCAGATAACCTCCCTCGAGGTATGAAGCCTATTCAGATCAGCTCAGAAGTTTCATTAGAATTAGTTGCAACACTATTAAATATACTAAAACACTGTACATACATGAAGAGATATTATATGTAATTTTTTCCTCTTAAACATCAATCTTCAGACCATATTAAACGCCATATTTATTTTTTCACAACAATAAGACAAGTCAGATATATTCTAAGAAAATCAAGATATTTACGATAATGCATGATACAGCTTTTGTTCATTGAAATAACTTTGACGACTAAAAATATGGTCCATTCAAATGTTTAGAAGTATATATATATACTTTATAAAAAGAAGAGGATGAATTTCATATTTAGGCTTATCTTCACAATTTGATGAGTGTTTCCTTAAAGCAAAATTTAGGGAGAGCGGTTTTAGACACAGAGCAAATTCAAATCGCTAATATCTTCATTCTACTGTCATAGTTACGAAAAAACATATGTGTAATGCATTGTGCAAGTAATTTCATATTGAGGAAATACGGCATATGGTAATGCAATTCCAACGGGCTCATTTATCTTCTAAATAAAAATAACTTATTATGTAAATATTATTTTTTTGTGGTATTTAATCCCACGTAAATTTTACTAATTTTTAGTGCAAGGAAACATAATAAAAAATCTAACTTTCCCAGCCAGGACTCGAACCTGGATCTCCTGCTATCCGGGCTGGTGCATTTACCAATTATGCTACCGGAACAAGTCTGGTAAGTTATTAAATACCCCGCACTAGTGTCGAGAGTCTAACTTCCGAGGTTTTTTTTATTCTGTACCCTTTCATTAAAAATTAGTAAAATTTACATGGGACTAAATACCACAAAAAATGATATTTATAAAATTAAAATTTAAAAGCAAATTTAAACAGCTTGACAATGTCAGCTCCTCCGATAATAACACGATATATTCGTCGGCCTTGGAGGTTAGACTTTCGTCACTAGTGCGGGGAATTTAATAACTTATCAGACTTGTCCTGGTAGCATAATTGGTAAATGCACCGGCCCGGAAAGCAGGAGATCCTGGTTCGAGTCCTGGTTGGGACAGTTAGATATTTTTATTCTTTTCCCTCGCACTAAAAAATAATAACTTATTATGTAAATAATCTAAAGGGTTATTATTATTTCTACCACCAATGAATATAGAACTCTCATACCTTCTATTCTCCGTCTTCATTGGTTTCTGCACACCATCTCCCGTTGGCGAACGCTTTCGGACATTGTCCATCTTCTGGCCGAATACATACGTTCACTGTCACGGTCCGTATATATAACAGTTGAATACGGACCCGTATTGTGAGCGTGTGTATTCGGCCAGAAGATGGACAATGTCCGAAAGCGTTCGCCAACGGGAGATGGTGTGCAGAAACCAATGAAGACGGAAAATAGAAGATATGAGACTTATTATGTATTTAAGCTCTTCATTACAAATCATTCAAGGAATTTAATTTGCTTGAAATCGGATGAGGGATGAGGAGGGGACATTAGAAGTATACTTCAATTTACAATCGTAAAATTCCCGTCGCGATTTGAGTTACGAAAAAAATTTGTATTAAGTGTAAAATTTAATTTTTAAAGATAACATTCGAAGAACGGTAAAATCGCCAATATATGAGATAACAGTTATTGGAAATAATGCATTGGACGTTATTTATACATTTGAATCCCGTTCAGCAAACTGAGACCTGATCCCTAGGAGTCGAGATCAGCCGGAAATGCCAGAGATGTGGGAGTAGTACTTACGTCTTTGGCTCGATTCAGGTGGCTTGCTAGCTGATAAGACTAGTGATAAGACTGGTGATAAGAGCGCCGAGCTGGGAGAACTGTGCACTGTGCCCGTCTGGCCCCAGGCTATATACTTCCCAGGATGTGGAGTAACTGTCTACCGTCGTCACATACGTCACACTTATCTCGCCTTCTCTAGCAATCCGGGGCACAGCAAGAAGTGTGACGTCACATCAGACGCCTGATACCACGGTGGCATTGGTGTACGATTCCTGCTAGAACTCCATGTTCTCTCCGCGAATATATGTTTTTTTTTTTTTATAAAAAAAAAATCTGGCCAAAATTTACGTTTTCTAGATTTTTTTTTCGTAATCAAGTAATTAAATTTCGAATCCAACTATTGGTATGGCAATTTAATTTCTTCTAGATAAAATATATAAAAATAATAAACAGCACAGTATAAAAATCAAGACGAAGAAGTTATTTCCTTTTTTACTTTTGTGACTTTTCCTGCCAGAGAAGGTTGTACAAGAAATTAGCTGTTATAATTAGATGACTTTAGTTGGGGTTCGGTCNTTTTTTTGGATCTACCTTGACCGAACCCCAACTAAAATCACCTAATAATAATATCTACGGTCAAAAAAACTCTCTTTTTGAACATTACTTCAGAGTGAAATGTACTTCAGTTGATTACTTTCAGTACATACAAGTATTTGGAGACCAGAGCTTATTGTAAAATGACTGATTTGGAATATTGTTGCAAAAACTAATTTAATGATTTTTGCAATTAAAACAATTTTATCTTGACCACCATACAGAACGATTTAATTTTTCTAATAAAAAAAATATTATCATTGATTCTAGAACCTCTATGCCATACTATCGCTTTTCAAATTGGGGAACTAAAATAAAACTACTTTAAACAAAGAGAATTCCTCAGTTTTGTAGTTGATGAATATTTCTGTTTGTGCTTATCATCTCATGTGATTCTCCGTACATAAAGAATACATTTGTTATCAATAAAGAAGTCTCGGTACATCAATCTCTTCCATTATATCTTTAAAAAATTGTGAATTTGAATCTTTGCTATACATAGAGAATATGAAACATGTCATTTCGACTCTTGTGTCTGAATATATTAATTGCATATTAATGTTATTTATAGAGCTGGTATTAGATATTATATATGAAGTGATCTAAAGATGGGATTAGACGAATGTATCTAGTTAATAAAATATCATTTTATAGACAAATCATCAACAATTTAGCTATTTCCTTTTGTCACTGTCTCAATATTTATAATTATATATATA
>KZ806883.1:356700-370183 GCA_000696205.2 Oncopeltus fasciatus
TATATATATATACATATCCACATTTTTATATGGTATTATTATGTATGATGGTCAATTATAAGTATGGTATATACTACGGTCTGGTGGTTAAGTTGCTGTATCTCTGAGGAGAAGATACCAGTTTCAATATTCCCAGTACATTCCTGATGTGTTTCTGGGAATACCCAGCCCTCATTGGTCACCTTTCTTCATTGTATGGGAAAATATTCAGGCGGGCAGAAAGATGTACTGACCTCACAGTTTGTCCAGTAGATCGCGGGCTCGAATAAAACCAATCTGCTTCGCCCTTTCTACCTCTATGGACTTGTTTGTGGGATTTTAGAAAAATGTTTTAAACATAAATTATTTTAAAAGATTGAAATGCACCAGCCAATTTCTTCAATATTGATACCTCCCACAACTATGATTTTACTCAAGAATACTGATCGTCATTTGTCCAGAATATGCAATTTTTACGAAGATAACACGCCTTTCATTAAGATTTCCTATGGAATATCAAATTGAATACCTCTTGATCTTCTATTAGGATGGATATGCAAAGACTAAATCCCAAATTGGAACTGATATATCAAAATGAGTACGATTAGTTTCACAATTTTAGTGGTAATTGGGGTTCTTCAAAAGACATTAAAGTAATAAAAACTGCCCTCACAAAACATGATATGAACAACGAAAAAACCTAACTAAGGTATAACTAAAAATAGGTATAACTAATGTATAAATAAGGTGTATAACTAAGATATAGCTAAATTATAGCTATGTCTTCGATAACTTTACTGTTCTCTCTACTCAAACATATGGTACATATGTACATGACGCCTTCTACACGAAACCTTTCACATAAATTTAGATGACAATCCATAATCGACATTAAACGAATTAACATTTTTAAATAATGATTTTAGTTGTGGTATTAAATACCAAATTAAATTTTATACAAGGAATGCAAAGGGAGCCAGCTACCCAGGCTGAGATAGTAAGATTTTTTTTCTGGCCCCTTGCATTTCTTGTATAAGCGAATTAACATTTCTTGTATAAGCGAAAAACTGTTTGGCTCTGTCATAAACTTCTCCTACTTGTTTCTGCACAATTAGGTTTCATTTTTATTAATAATTTACATGTTATTTACAATACCAGTAATCCCCCCCCCCCTATTACCTTCTCACTTCTTCCAAACTTACTTGTCCACGATTTCTCCATTTATTTATATACATATAGACTCTCCATTTACTAATATACTTTTTATGTACTCCCTTAAATATTTTTCCGTCAGTTTTATTTGTTTAAAATAAAAATTGACGAGAAATTATGAGTAGCCATTAATTTAACAAAATGAATAGAATAACAAAAAAAAAAAAATACTGGCTATTCTATTTTTTATCTCTTCCCTGTACATATTAATTATGTTGACAGCACTAAAGATGAAAAATGAAGAAATTTTTTGATGTATGTATTTTTTTAAGTTAACTTTTGGTTGAACCCCAATAAACTCTTAAATCGTATATCTATCCGATCCGAGTTTTTTTAAAATTCACATTATTTAAAACTAAACTTAAGCCATGTATACTGCGTTAAAATTTAACACAGTGATAATTTAAATAAAAACCGACATGAAAGGCTAAAAGAGACTCACTTCTCTAAACACTGTTTAACTTTTGCTATTTTTAGAGTATTAATTTCCTTTGCTCAAAACAGTATCTTCATAAACAGGTGTTTTGAGGTCTTTCTGTACTGGGGTCCAAGTTCCGTCTCCATGCTTCTCCACTCTGTGCCTGATCATGGCGGGGGAAGCTCGCTTGAGGTCGTAGGCCAATCCTAGCCACTCGCAGAAGTGGAGGAGCCGACTGGTGTTGTTCAAGTGCTTGCCGAACTCTGAAGCCTCGCAGTCCCAAGGAAATGTATGATGGTAGTTGTGCCAACCCTCACCCTGCGCCAAGAACGAGACCAGGTTGCTCTCCACAGGCGCCATATTCCTGCAACCAACAGAAGCATTGGTGAACGGATAGGAGGGAAAGAGAGTTCCAAATGACAAAGGCAAAGAAAGTAATACTATTGGAGTAGAATCACTAAGGAGTTAGAAGCAGAGTATCGAGAAAAGATAATTTGCTCTAATGCTGGGAGTAGGAGGACAGAGTCTGAAGAATGGTCAAGGTGAACGGAAGGAATTATCAGAGTTATAAAGAAGAGGAAGAAACATTATATATCGCTCAATGGTCTGAAAAAATAGAGATAGAAAGGAAGAGATTGGATAAAAGTCAGGATATACAGAAAAAAATGAACTGAGTTGATGCAGGACGAAGCAGCCTTTTCCTGCATCATCAGGCTGAAAACGATTGAATAACGTTATTGGGTTAGTGCAACCCGCCGAAAGAGGAAAATTCACTTGGTGAAGTGAGCTTAAAGAGGAATAGATTTAAGGGAAAGGAAAGGGTTGACATAGGAACACTCTCTTATTCTTTAAGAAACGGACCAATGAAGAGATTGATGTATAGAAATGGTTGGGCGATGGTAAGGATACATACAACGCAGAGCAATGAAACTCACTTGGTGAAGTGAGCAGAAAATGAAAAAGATTGGGGGAAGGAAAAAATTGAGATAGGAACACTCACTTTTTCTTTGAGAAACGGACTTATATACAGAGAAAAGAAAACTTATGAGGTATACAGAAATTTAATCCCGACAAAAAAATAATAGGGAGAATGAAATAAGCGGAGATAGGATTTAGTTGGTGCAAGAAAATAGATTCTGCATACCCGAAGAGCATATGATTGGACAGTGTTCCAGACATACGACCGAAAGAGGAAGACACACTTGGTGAATGTAAATGTGTTGAGGAAGGGAACTGTAGGAGAGAAAATAAGAGAATGCCTTTCGAAAGTGGTGAAAACTCACTTGGTGTAGGGCTTTGTCCCCCAAAGGTGGGCCACACTGTTCACACTCCAGGTGACGTTGACGCCTACCATGTACCTGCCGAAGTACGCGACGAAGAGAGAGTTGTGGAAGGTCTCGTCCCACAGGACACATGGGACCATGATCGGCAGGACTAATGCAAGCAGGGTGTACAACAGCTTGTAGTGCCTGCAACAAAAGCAACAATTGTTTTAACTTTGAAGCATATGAAGCAGATACTTTGTACATTGCTTAGAGTGAGTTTACTACGTGAACAAGAGGAATCCGATATGCCGTTAACTAACAAAATGTCTTTGAGATCATATCTTTCAAAAAACCTATTTATATGCATAGGAAATATTTAAAGACTTTGTAAGTAATATTTATTGACTCCTTTGTAATGAAATTTCTTCAATTACTTTAGATATAAACCTTATAAGTGGTGTTCTGTAATTTCTGTATCACATTAATGATTATCGCAAAAAATGGAATAGTCTGAACGGAAAATACAATTCTATACTTTAACAAAGATTGAAAATCAAAATACTCAATTTAGCGGAGGAAAATTTTATCCGACTTAGCCCTACACCAAATTCGTGCTGTTCTCTTTCTGTGGTATCCTTTACTCCTTCCCTCAATGTCCTTCGCTGTGACAGGCGGGTTTCGTCACATTTAGCTTTGAGGACATCTTTAAGGACATCTTTGAAAATCAAGGATAGAATTCAATAGGTAGTTTAACATTTTCTTCCTTGCATTTAATTGATATTGCTATAGTATTTAATACAGAATGTGATCCATCGTGCCTCACTTTCGTAGAATATAAACCTTAGTGTTCATTTAAATGTCTAAAATGTGTTAAAATACTATCTCCAAGAATCAATCCTTCGACGAATAACCACCAAGTCAATGCCTTTGGTATTCGCCAGTTCTGTTTCACACTTTCGCTATTGACTTTCCCTCATTTATCAGCCTTTTCGACACTTGTTCTCCCCTCAATCTATACTTTACTTCCTAAACAATTAAATGCAAGGGAATAGAATAAAAAATAAAAACTGTCTCAGCCAGAGCACGAACCTGGATCTCCTGCTATCCGGACGAGCGCGTTAGCCATTTACGCCGTCGAGACAGCCAGATAAGTTATTATATTCCCAGCACTAGTGTCGAGAGTCTAAACAACCAATGGTTAGACTCTACACTTTCCTGTTCGTCTAACATTGTTATTTTCCCATGTATTTGGTTTTATCTTAGCTTCTAAAAGAACCAGGGCGACTTACCTGGGATATGAAGATTTCTTCAACCTGGCCTATTACAAAAAGTTTTACCTCAAGTCCACTAATAAACTCTTCAAACTAATAAACAAACCTGCTGTTCAAACATTCGGCGTTGGGTTACAATTTCTTAAGGAAAACAATTGAGATTTGAGGAAAACAATCTACTAGCAGATTCCTTTGTTGTAGCAGCACACTTTGATTAAATATTGAGGCACACAACAAATACTTACTTAAAAATGACAATACTTTTTTTCTCTTACATTGATGATATCATGTTCTTATCATAAGAATCTTGAATACTTCACATTTCAGAAATCAATTCCAGATCGTTTTTATTCTTCAGTAATTTAAGTCTTCTAAAATTTTATCACTTTCTTGGAGCCTTAAAGAATCCCATAACATACAGATTAATTACTTTAGTGAAAAACATTAAGTTACATGTACTAACTTTGAATGTCCTACTGCCACCATTTGTGAATTTTATTTTGCTAAAACCGTCAGTTATAAGGATTTTTACCCCTTCTCATGAAGAATTCACTAGCTCGACATATTTTATGTTTTATATTTTCGGAATTTTAAGTCTCGCAGCTTATTTTTCGATTTTTGCTTCTCTTCTTTGGTGAAAAATCATCTAATTCTCCTCCGTGTTCTGCCTTCTTTTGGAATTCTTCGGATTCCCATCTTTACATATCAGCTAGAGCCTATTTTATTTTTTGTCATATCGTTGCAGCCTGAACAATTTCAATGTTTTAAACTACTTATGAAAGGAAATTAAATTCCTGAGTGTTGCATACAAAGAGACATTGTATACATGACCGATGAAGAGCTCACTTCTTCTGCAGCATGATGAGTCTGTCCGCCTCAATGTCCGACATGTCGATGAGCTTCCCCTTGGCAATCACTTCCGGGTGCTTCTTCATCATCAGCCAGCCGATGTGGGAGAACCAGAAGCCGCGGGTGGAGTTGTGCGGGTCTGCATCCGTGTCCGAGTACTTGTGGTGCAATCTGTGGTCACGCACCCACACCCACAGGCAGTTCTGAAACAAGAAGGGGATCCCATCAAGCTTCATTATAGACTGAAAGCCTATAAATATGATTTAATGCCTACTAAAATGTAAGCTGGAGCTAGTAAGATTGCCACAGCTATATCAGTGAGCTCTACTGATAAAGTTCGATAGTAGGAGTACTAGAGACAACAAGAGCTAGAAAGAGAACCTCAACTTTAACGCTAAAGCCCCAGTGAGTAAGCTAACTAGTACTTGTGTGTGAGAACTAGCTATCTGAAGCCAGAGAATGCCCATGCCAGACAGTTAGTGACACAAGTAAGAAGTGAACTCCAGCTTTAAATTTAGTTAAAATGTAGACTGAGGTGAAATGTCTTCAGGTCCACACTGCAGAGTATGAACTTGAAAACCAGAGGCCCAAATTATTTATAATATGAAAAGAGCCATAACAACTGCATGGCAGACCGAAATCCAAAAGCTGAAGACTGAGCAAAAACTAGAATTTGATCTGGAGTAAGAGACTGAGATGAATTCAGGAGTTAGCTTCAAAATTAGAGACATAGAACTTGACGGGGTTCTGAAATATGATTGATACAGATCTAATAAGTTATTTATTATTAGAAATTAAGCTAAAAATAAAAAATAAACTAGTAAGCGAAAAGTATAGACTGGTTATGAACTTTAGAGATGAGCTTCAGAACTAGTACCATAAACGAGGACTAGAAAGGCTCTTAAACAGAGAGAAGACTTAAAATCTTGTAAGTCATTTATCACTATAAAGTAGTTATGAGCTGTATAGCAAGCAAGAAAAGAGAGACTATGAAAGATAACTGGATTGTTTAGCTAACTACAAAGAACTGGTGAGTTATTTAGCTCACAAGACTGAATATAGACAGTAAGCTTGAGAGCTAGAATTGATAATACAAAGAGATATAATATGTCATAGAGATGACTATAGCTGGTGAGTTGTCAGCAGGAAGATAAAGTAAGCTAAGGCTTGTTAGCTCTTACTGAGCAAGAGATGGAAGAAAATGAATGTTTGAAATTCGAAGCTAAAAGAATGAACAAATATATGAAAGAATTAAGAAAGGTTAGAAAGTCAGCTCTAATCTAATTTAATGGTAGCTTTTCTAGAATCAAAAAAAAGGTTGACATTATCTGCTACTTATGACGTTTCTTTAAAAACCCTATATTTGCCCTTACCATCAGTTATTTATAGATGTATGAGTAAATGATTTTTTTCTCCCCCATTTTCAATTGCAAAAAAAAAAAAAGTCTTTATTAGAAAATAACAATAACGACTAGGTAAGGTCTTACCTGGCCTGATATTGTTTGACCAACGAGAAGAGCCAGCCTCAGCGGGAATTTCGCCTTGAAGCTGCGGTGTGACCAGAGTCTGTGCGCTCCCAGAGTAACACTCACTCCGACCGCGAAGGACAAATACAGACCTGCACACAACACAAATCAGTAAGAAAATTTTCCAATAACTCTTAAAATATAAATTTTAATGTTAAAATCGGCACTAGTATTTTCTGTTATAGCCAGGGCAGGGGGGCATTTCAATTTATACAAAATAACTGACTGACATTAAAATACTACTTTAAAACTCTAGGCAGAGGTTAGTATGTGATCCCCGCCTGAAAGAGAGTATCTTATTTATGTAAATTTACTAAATAACGAAATTCATTCTTAACTTGAAACAAATTTTGATGGGAAAGATTAAATTGTATTCCAACCATGTTTAAGATCAACTTTGTGTCTTATATACATATCGAAACCTCCTGGATGTAAATAGAACGAAAATCTTAGGTCGTCCTAAAAAGAGATATCTGATTCTGCTGGTACTGCTCAAAGAGCATCACAGACCTGTACCGATGGCATGTGTAGACAGGCTCCAGAAATAGAGGAATCTTCTGGATATACACAGAATGCATATCTTATATGAGTTCCGAAGTCTTAGGGAGACAAACTCTGAAATCTCAACCAAAGATGTTGACTCTGCACTCAAAGAAAATCGTAGACCAGTACTGGCGGCGGAAGATACAGACACCATCTTTCAAACTAGCTAGTTCTTCAGAGAAAGACCATTACAGCGTAATGTTGGGAAAGATGGCATCAATTATGCCAAAGTAAGGTAGCCTTGTCTAAAAATCTGACGAAGAATGAACTTTCTTATGTGTATCATTTGTCAAATTCATTATCCCAAACCAAAATAAAACCGCGATTGAACTGAAGTAGTTCCACTCATTTCATATAAAGATATTCCAATTTGATAGTTCTGCAAAGCTATTATGCATAGATATATCTGTACTAATCGTTTTGGTAGTTTCTGTTATCCCAAGTCAAGGTATACAATTCTAAACGTAAACAAATAGCTTAGAAAAGCACCATCAACCAAACCACCAGAGATGTCTGACCCTACAAAGAAAGAATGTCTAGATGTGTACCAACGGCTTAAGTAGTCTTCTACGTTCTTATCCAAGTGTGTTTTTGGAAATCAAGAAAGGCTTGGACAGGATTCATTATCTCAACCAAAGATGTATAATTCTGAGTGAATTACAAATTGTTAGCGTCCAGATTTTTATTGATGTCGATATATAGCTTAGAAAGACTCCTCTGCCAAAGACATCTTTAAGAGAGTCTGTAAGCCCGAGAAAGAAAGAGATCCTAGATTTGTGCTGATGACTTACACTCGCTCCTTCATAAATCCTAAAGATTTCCAATTGTTATATCAACACATAAATACTGCTCGTGATAATGGGAACTCACTCAACTTATTTTAACTTTACATTGTATACTCTTTTATGTCTCATACAGGCACGTACATATAAACACAAAAAATTACCTTGATAGTTTTCACATATGTATCCATTAGCAATATTATGCGTGAAACCAGGAAAACTTTAAATCTAATTCTATTGAATGTGTTGCCTTTTCCAACCAATATAACTAAATTTATGAAAGAATTGATAAATAATACATTAGCCTAGTGAATTTAAATTGTTTTAGACTTGTCCATGACTATATGTTAGTTATATATGAGGAATACTCACTCCAAATGATTGTAGCAGTTTTGACTTGTCCTGTTACACCGAGGTATATGCCATAGAGACAAGCAAGATGGAGGATCACGAAGCCAATCAAGTTCTTCCAGACTATGTTCGACTTGAAGGGCTTAACTGGCAGTACTTCTACTGTCTCTCCGACAGGCGGCGTTACTGTCTGCGCTTCAGTCATCGCCATCCTACCTGAAAATGTATTGTATATCTCAGCTGGATTCTAACTAATATAGATAACCCATTTCCTTTTTTAGAACAAATTCATGGATATTTTCTAAATATCATGTTTTTTTAAAGTTTCTATTGCTCATTTTTTGGCTACTAAAAGTAACTGTGTATACTATTTTTTTTTTAACACTAAAGCTAATTAAATTGTCCAAGCTTATTATAATTACAGTTTTATTTAAATCCTTATTCTCGACATTAAAATTGAAGAACCAAATTTATTTAGTAATAATTTTGATTAATAATAACTATAAGGATATCTTTGCCCAATGCCTGGGTGGTTCTAAAGGGATAATCCCACATCTCAAAAGCTAACAGCTTCAACAAATGAATAAATTTAGCGAAATTTGGAATATTCAATGTTTTAAAATAGCCTACTCTAAATACAAAACACTTTTATAAGGTATTTTTGCACAGTAAAATAGCACTATTTGTATATAGATTTTATTAATTTAGCCATAATTTTTGGAATAAGTAGGTCATTTAGTGCAATTAATGCTTGCAAAAAAGTTTTAAATTTTTTTATACATATAAATAAATGGTAGGAAGGTGAAATTTACAAAAGTTACATTCTCACATAATTAATATGTATGTGCACCCAAATACAATTAAATTTTAATAAGGATTTAATATCTTTTAATTATCTACCTGTACATCAGCTTCTATTTGTAATAAAATTAATATATATATNTATTTATTTTCTTTATAAGTATAGAACATTTATTATTTGAATGATAATAGCATGAGCTGAGCTAAGTAGAAGTTATTTATTCATTGGTAGAAATAACACATTAGATTGTTAATTGAAACGCAAAATATTTAAATTGGGATTGTAAATTTTTCTATAATGAGATATTGTTATGTGTAGCATTTAAAAATTACTATAAATTATTATTATATTGCATTATATTGTACAAAACATTAAACACAGAAAAGCAGAACAAAATTTAATTAAAAGAATTAACTTATTAGCTTTAGTATGATTTGCTGTAGGGTACAGGAATTGAACAATATTACGTCTAATGAAAGATGTAATGTCTTATAATATTATGAACACCATGATATAATAATGTCTTAAAACAACATAAGGAGTTCTTCAAATAATGTTCATATTATAAGTGAACTGTATTGAAGGAGGAAAAAATATATGCCAATAACCGGGGTAATAGAGTTTTTACTAAATACGGTTAATGTAAAAGTGAAATATGATTTTTAAAAAAGTAATTATATTTACTATTATATCAGATATGTAAGAGAAAAGTCTCTTTATGCAGAATAAGAAGTCTTTTTGATATGATCTAGCTTAATTTGACTTCTGCTAAGTAAATGGAACAGTGTGGATTCCACGAAATACCTAATTTAATATATCTCTTAAAGTGTATATGATTCTATTAAAGTACATATGATTTTGAATGTTATTTAATAACAAAATATTCTTCTATATGAAAAATATACTTATTATTCATAATATAATTTCAATTATAATTTCTCGAAAACTTTTGATTTCTGTTTTATTCAACATAAATAAATCGAAAAATCATTCAAAAATTTGATTTAGATATATCTTTGAAAGATATTAAAATTAAATAAATTACGAAAGACCATGTTATCAAATTTTGCGGCAAGCTAGGCACCATTAATTTCTAAAAGATATGCTATCATGAGGAGGAAACTAACATATTATTAAATTTTAGTTGTGGTATTTAATTCCACGTTAATTTTATACAAGAAATGCAAGGGAATAAAATAAAAATATTTATGGCCAACAGGAAAGAATTTAGTTCTAATAAGTGCTATCTAGTAAATTCCGGCATTATAACCTCCTCAGCTTTTGTACATTAGCAAAGAGGTCTAAGTTGACAGCATACAGGTATGATATTTGCACTAGAGTCTTGCAGCCTTTTGACATCTTAGAAATATACCGTTGCTTGTAAATTTTTTGTAATACAAGATATATTTTTTATATTTTCTAATTGTTTGTTATCACACTTAAGTTAATAATAGCTCTTTAAATCCAGGCCAAGCGAACTATTGACATTTGCGTGAGTTTTGGCAGAAAGCCCATTAGGAATTCAGGATACCTCTCATATTGCCGACAGAATAGATTATAATATATTCATTACATGAATGGGGACAATGCCGTGGGAATCAGAACCATGTGGTCAGTCTCCCTGAGAGTGTCGCTCGATTTGTCGCTAATTAGGAAGTTGTTTTTCGTAACATGCAAATGTGCAGAACATATGTAACACTGGATATCCTCTGTCCCAATGTCGTCTGACAACGTGGACTAGGAATTCGCCAATATTCCAAGGAGATAAACTTTGAACGTTTTAGAGATAACATATGCTTAAATTCTGCCAGCTTTGAGGTCACAAACAACTGACAGTCCAGTCTCGCCATAGCCACATTAATTATGTAAATTAAGCTTTTATAGAAGAAATATGCAATGAAAGAGAAAATACATCTTACAAAAGTTTACAAAAATATTACTAATAATTATGTATTTTGTATATATTAATTATATTTGTATTTTTATTGACGTGACGGGACCAGATAGATGTATGTTACAAGGCGCTGAATCTCCTGGGTTTAATTCCCATAGAGCAAAGTTAGTTTATGTGTGTCTTTTTGTGATGACACGGAAGATTCCTGATAAAAATCCAGTTGCAAAACCATGTTTTACTGAATGGAAATAATTAGATGGCCAGATCGCTCTGCTGACCACACATATTCTCTAGTGTGAGTCACAAGTAAACCTACGTATAATTCATAAGTAAATATATAATTTATTTTTATGGCTCAGTACCCTATAATGTGACAAATAGCTTTTTTAAAAGCACATTTGATCTATCTTAGTATGAATGTAGTTGCTTTATATGTAATTTTTTTTTTTTTTTAACTTTTATTTATTTATTACATTCTGTAAAATTAAAACATTTT
This sequence comes from Oncopeltus fasciatus, assembly GCA_000696205.2. Classification (NCBI taxonomy): domain Eukaryota; kingdom Metazoa; phylum Arthropoda; class Insecta; order Hemiptera; family Lygaeidae; genus Oncopeltus; species Oncopeltus fasciatus. The sequence continues at coordinate 368,089 of KZ806883.1, forward strand.
GTAATTTGATCACCACAATGAATTAGAAAAAAAAATGGCTTTCAATATCAATCACATGAGGAGAGAAGGTGACCAATGACATCACTCTCAAATATGTAATTATGAATGAAAAAAAAAAACAGCTCTAGAGATCAAGCACAAAATAACGTAGTTTAAGAAGTAAAATATTGGTTTATATAACTCTATAACTTTTAAAATTTTTATACTTTCCGAAAAATTAACAAAAAAAAAAAAAAAAAAACTTTCCGAAAAATTAACAAAAAAAAAAAAAAAAGAAATTAACTTCAATATTTTATAATTGGGAAATAATATTTGCACTGCTAAACTGTTCAACCAATCAAACTTAATCTATTATAAAATCATCTAATAGTATTAATCTATTATAGAATATAGTTATGCAACAACAATTAATTAAATTTCTTGATCAAATACATGGTGCATGCATTACAAAGTAAACTTTTACACTGAAACTTCGGACAATTTATAAATTATCAAAAATAATATTATCAATCTTATTAAAAATATTATNATAAACAAAGTTAAAGTATCGACAGTTTTATTTTAAATTGTAAATGAAACTATCTCTGGGATATGAAATTTGCTTAAATACAGAGTTATGTTTCTGATAAATGTTTTAGTATTTATAATTATTTTGTTAAACGTATTTAACATAATTTAATTTTAGCGACTCACATTTGTACCATGACAAGTTTTTTTTTTTTTTTTTCTCTGATGGCGACATTGAAAAAGATTATTATATCCTAGAGTAAGAACCTCACTGGTCATTAGTGATTAATTACTAATAGATCTAAACGATTTAATTATTGCTATTTTCTTATTTATTTTCTTTATAAGTATAGAACATTTATTATTTGAATGATAATAGCATGAGCTGAGCTAAGTAGAAGTTATGAATTAATTATAAAAATTCCGTTACCAAAGAGAAAGAAAGTTTCGTTTGCAAAGTAGAAAAGCCGGTAAGCCTAAGGCGAGAAAACTCCATAGCATGTTAGTATTTGACTTTCAAATTCAATCTCTATCTCCCCACTAACAAAATTAATATTTATATAACATATTGTAATCACATCAGCAAACCACCGCTCCTCATCTTCTAAATTAGAACACTTATTTGAATATATATATATATATATATATATATATATATTTCGTACGAGCTGAATGAACTAAGCAGATTTTCCATGTTTCACTAAAGATGGACACAGACAAGATTGAAATGGTATTTTTTTTTTTTTCACAAGCCAGAGAAGGCAGCCAGCGTAAAAAGAAGTATCACATTCATTTTGACACTAGACTGTTCGAGAGGGAACAGAGTTGAGGTTCAACCCTCCTAGTTACATTAACACAAATTCCATCTGTTTTTCAGCTTAATTTAATTTTTCAACAGCTAGCGACGGAATGTCTCTATTCAGTACCCAGTTGCTGTATTTTTTAAGATTGGGATTTTTAAAACTTACATTCTTAAGTATTTTCTTTATAATACTTTATATAATTTTTAGTGCAAGGGAACAGAATAAAAAATCTAACTGTCCCAGCCAGGACTCGAACCTGGATCCCCTGCTATCCGGGCCGGTGCATTTGCCACTTATGCTACCGAGACAAGTCTGATAAGTTATTAAATTCCCCGCACTAGTGCCGAGAGTCTAAAAATTATCTCTTGCACTAAAAATTATCTAAATTTACGTGGGATTAAAGACCACAAAATAAATAATATTTATATAATACTTTATGTTGAAAAATGTTATTTAACATTATTTATAGAAAATTACATTTTACCGTTATAATAAATATATTTCTTTAAACTATATAATTGCAAATAATTATTGATTACATTCTGTGATTTCTACTGTAACTTTGGCGGTAACAAGACAATTACGATATTTCATTTTCTAAAGTTCCTTCTCTTGAGTCATTTCAGCTATTAAAGATTTCGTTGTGAATGTGTGTATATGTAACAAATTTTCAGCTTCACCAACGCAGGATCGGTGTAAATCTGAAATGTAGCGTCAAGATACTAACGTTTCTCTTTCTTTTAATAATTGAGGAAGCTAGAGTGTAAAGATATATATATATATAT
>KZ806883.1:395990-410952 GCA_000696205.2 Oncopeltus fasciatus
TATATATATATTACTATTTATATAACGTAACATCATTATATTAAACACAAATATAACACACTTATTTCATTTATTCATCATTAAAGTAAACACAAACTTATCAAAATTTCATGATACAACTAAGATTAGTTATATCATGAGTTCTGAATTGTCATTTTTAAATTTCTTGGCTCTACTAACCCCTACTACTAAGAACCATATAACTAAGACTAAAAAATCCTATAGTACAAACATGCGTGTGTTTATTATCTACGATTCTTTTCTGCAATTGTGCAATTCTATATTGATAATTTTAAAAATTAGAGTCAGTTATCTAACAGTCATAAAAAACTTTGTTAGATTATCAAAGTATTGAATGTAATTTATATTCATGAGACAAAGCAGTGTCCCTAATTTTGTTCCTTGAGGTTCACCTCATTTTAGTTTATTGTTCTGGGATTTGTTGAAAGTCATTGTTGCCCTTCATTAAAATAGAATTGGGATTTATTAAAGGTAACTGACAAACTAGATGAATTAGAAATCATTCACATTACTTGTTGTGAAGGTCTCTTTGGAATGGGGAAACACCAAAGGAGACATTTCCTCTGGGATGTAATTTAGAAGGTTAAAACTCTTAAATGATGATAAGGATGAAGGTAAAGGTGAAGAATTCATAATTATTAAGGTAAGGATTCGATTCACTGATCTGGAGCAAGAGGAAGGACTTAGTCCAAGGTCTACAGCAAGTAACATTAACGTTTCACAGAAAAATAAGAATCATTCATGTTCCCAAAATGTCACTTAAGTTCCATACAAATAATTAATGCATGTACATTTAATTTTTTAGAATCCTATTTCTAACTTTCTTCGTTTATATTCGATATTGTTTTTAAGAAACATTTTGAATGTCAGGAGATGGTACTCAAGCAAATTGTGTCAAAGAGAAAACTATATTAAAAAAAAAATGAGAAAATTATTGAGTATTTATGATACAATAGTTATGAAGGTTTTATCCAATCAAAGTTCCAGAATTAAGATTNAATTTCAGCTATTAACAAACTCATCCTACGGTTTGCAAAAATTAGCTTAAATACCGTTAATATTTGTTCAAATGATATTGAATTGAATGTTCATTAAAAGACTGATGAGGATGTGTTTCCAGCATTTCAGGAAAATATTATATTTAATACAATCTGATAAACTATTTTTATAAATATAAAAACTTGCAGCTTATCAACAGATATATCCTGTGATGATAAAATATATTGGTACGATAATGAACAAACAAATCAATAAATTTAGTACTTATTTAAAAATGTTTTCGATATTCATTCATAGCCGAAAACACCTTGAGCCTAATATTATAATAAAAAGAAAGACATTAGCAGAGAATAGAATATTTATTTTTGGAGATCTAATTATACATAAGGAATTATATACGCCGTATAATAATGTTTGTTTTTAATTTGTCCTAGATTATTATTAGTAATAGATCACTATTTCTTTAAAAGTGTGAATGGTTTCATACACATAACAATACACATTTGTTTATATCATTTATAACTATATANACGTAACATCATTATATTAAACACAAATATAACACACTTATTTCATTTATTCATCATTAAAGTAAACACAAACTTATCAAAATTTCATGATACAACTAAGATTAGTTATATCATGAGTTCTGAATTGTCATTTTTAAATTTCTTGGCTCTACTAACCCCTACTACTAAGAACCATATAACTAAGACTAAAAAATCCTATAGTACAAACATGCGTGTGTTTATTATCTACGATTCTTTTCTGCAATTGTGCAATTCTATATTGATAATTTTAAAAATTAGAGTCAGTTATCTAACAGTCATAAAAAACTTTGTTAGATTATCAAAGTATTGAATGTAATTTATATTCATGAGACAAAGCAGTGTCCCTAATTTTGTTCCTTGAGGTTCACCTCATTTTAGTTTATTGTTCTGGGATTTGTTGAAAGTCATTGTTGCCCTTCATTAAAATAGAATTGGGATTTATTAAAGGTAACTGACAAACTAGATGAATTAGAAATCATTCACATTACTTGTTGTGAAGGTCTCTTTGGAATGGGGAAACACCAAAGGAGACATTTCCTCTGGGATGTAATTTAGAAGGTTAAAACTCTTAAATGATGATAAGGATGAAGGTAAAGGTGAAGAATTCATAATTATTAAGGTAAGGATTCGATTCACTGATCTGGAGCAAGAGGAAGGACTTAGTCCAAGGTCTACAGCAAGTAACATTAACGTTTCACAGAAAAATAAGAATCATTCATGTTCCCAAAATGTCACTTAAGTTCCATACAAATAATTAATGCATGTACATTTAATTTTTTAGAATCCTATTTCTAACTTTCTTCGTTTATATTCGATATTGTTTTTAAGAAACATTTTGAATGTCAGGAGATGGTACTCAAGCAAATTGTGTCAAAGAGAAAACTATATTAAAAAAAAAATGAGAAAATTATTGAGTATTTATGATACAATAGTTATGAAGGTTTTATCCAATCAAAGTTCCAGAATTAAGATTGCAAATCATTTCATCAAATTTTTAACATTTTAAATTTTTTAAATCATAAATATTCGAAATTACGGGTTATTGTAAAGAAAAAAATCCTAACACTGCAAATGTATATTTATATATTTAAAATAAATTTATATTTTAACTATGTTTTTTTTAAATATTTGATTTTTGTTGCATATTGTTAATATAAAAGACTTGGCTTAAAACACAAGGACATGAACTAGGCACCATATATTGAACCATATATTTTAAGCCAAATTACTACTAATTCAATTGAGAAATTTGTGAAAGAACTGCATAGTAACTAATTTGTTTTTAAACGTGTAGAGCCGAAACAAAACAAAAAAAAGAAAATTTAAATAAGTTGAGATTTGAGAGTGGTGTCACTTCTCTCCTTGTGACTTTCATAAATGTCTTTTTTTTTTTTTTTTACTATAAAATCAATCAAATTGTAATCAAATTACAATATGTTTTTATTTTTAACAGAATGTAATGTTATAAGGTTATAGATAAAAAAAAAAAAAAAAAATTCAGTTGAGTACGAGAGACATTTGAGGCATTTTAAAAATCCTCCACTGAGAAATCTTTCTAATTATATCTGGGATCACTATTTAAATATTTCTGAACATAACATTGTGTTCCCCCATGTGCCAATTTTACTTAGTTATCCGTATTTACATTATAAGAAGTATATGCAGGCAGTTAAAATGCAGTAAAGGCTATGGAATCGAAAAATGAATGCCATGTTGAAGAAGACAGGGGATATTAGCCAATGAGGAGTGGCTTGGATTGTTTAAGATGCACCTACAATGCACTTACTCTTATATAACACATACCTATTACTCTGCCAATATTTCCTATTCATCTACTTTTTATTTAACACCTATAAGCTGCAGCTGTCAGAAAAAAAAATATTAAAAATGAAACAATGAGCTGACTTGTTGAATTGCTAAGGTATAAAGATTTAAATCGCTCGTCAGGAAGCCAGAGGCCAGCGAACATATGAAGTGGCGGAATAGAGAGAATCACAATGGAGCCGTTCAAAGCGGCGGCAAAGAAGTCCATCAGTCATTAGGGGTGGAAGGAAGGGAGCGGGTGGAGCTGGTCATGACGTCACCTGCGCCAAGGAGGTAGAAGAGGCCAGCCAAGAGAAAGAGGAAGGCTAAATTGATTACAGGGAGTAGTGCGGTGGAGGGGCCGTCCCCTCCCTGCCGATATGGGGTAGCAAGCCAGGAGGTCGACAGCTCTGATTGGCCAGTCTCCGCCCCGCCCCACCACGCCCCCCGCCCTTATAGTGAGCGGTGGGGGGACCGGTTTCCACTCATCCAGCCAGCACTTCTCCAGCGCTCCACAACTGGACCTCTCTTTCCACATAGTCTCATTTTCTCCAGTACTCTGACCGTAAGTTCACTCCTTCTATTAAAGTTCATTATTTATTAATTTATATTAAGACGTATAAATCTGTTTAACATTAGATATTTTATATAATAAATTATAGTTACTATTTGATAAATTATGGTATATATATTTTTTTTTCTACTTTATCAACTTTTATTTTATTTATAAGAAAAGTCTTTCTTAGAGATTTTTACTCGTAGTAGTTTCTGTGAAGAATTGGTTATTCAAAAAAATAATAAATAGAAAGTTTACACAACTAAATAAATGTGTAAATAACGCACACTTCATATTATTTTAATTTAACATAATATATTTGGTAAGTATAACGGTGACATTAAAAAATCCTATGGAATTATTAACAAGTTAAAATACGAGGATAAATAATAAAAAGAAATAAAATATATGGTAGTAAATAAATTGGATCTGTTAATATTGGACTACATTTTTTTTCTTATATTCTCTAATACAATAAACCATTTTTGAGTGTAAATAAAAATATTCTATCGCACATAACAATTAACATATATGTATGTATATATATATATATATNTATATATTTTTTTTTTTTCTTTTCTTTAAAAGGATTTGATATAACACTGTTAAAACTAATTCTTTGAAACTTAATTATAATTTTTATAGTTCTTCTTACTTAATAAGTTTCATCAGAAAACATTAAGTAAACTAGTGCTGACTTTAGTACAATTAGTCCCTGAAAAAACAAAAAAAAAACAAAAAAAAAAAAAGAAAGAAGAATATTACAAGAATTGTGACTCATTAAAAATCAAAAACATTTTGTCATCCGAACAAAAGAGGATTGATAGCATTTTTAAAAATGTTTGGAAATTATTTTTATAACTGGTTCCATTGATTACTGAGAAGCAAAAATACTAAACTTTATTTATAATAATCTCTCTCTGTTTTAATTATACCCATGTGGGGTGATAGGAATTTTAAGAAAAAACATGTTTCATAAAATCAACCTAAGCACAGATAATTAAATTATTAGGTAAAAAAATATTATGAATAAAAAATATATCTATGATTTCTTAAACCTTAAAGAGCTGTAGATGGGACTATATAGTTTACTTTTTTTAGGAATATAGTTTACTAAATATCTTCAAATTTAAAGAAGAGTTGATTATATGAACTTTTAATAGGGGGGGGGGGGAGAATAATTTTACTTCTCTCTCGTTTTTTAATGTTGCTGGAATATAGTTATTTATGGCAGCCCCATATGCTGAGCACTATTTGTATATAAACTGTATTGTGTATTAGTCTGCATCCTAGTAGTTCCTGGCATACGCAGGACATAGTTTGTCGTAGCTCTAGCCTGTCATCTCGTACGTACAGCTCCAAGCGTCTCATACGTCTGGTTGTGCTCTGACGTCAAGCCTGGGGCCTGCAACATGTACAGAGCATAAGTTGTCAAAATCCTCGTACGGCAGACTTCGGGTGAAGTACTTTGCTTTGAAGCCGGTACGGTGCTATCAGGGTAGTTTGTGAAGTTTACAAGGAATAGATAGAGGAAGAAGGAGACCATATGCGTATGCAATCCACAAAGGGGGCGCCAATTATATATAATTGAAAAATATATAATGATATTAATATATAATTGAGAAATATATTTCTCCCACAAATAACAAATACTTGTACCTATTCACCTTACTTCTAGCATTCTTATCCTTATTCCTGAGCGTGTGTTAAGAAGAGATTGGCCAATAAAGCAATTACCTTAGTCGCTGGAGAAAAGCAAAATGCCTAGAAAAAAAGTTATTATAAATTTTACAATAGAATACAAATCCAATTGTTTAAAGTTTAAACAACATTAATCCCTTAGAAATTATGGAAAGTGAGGTGGAGATTATTGGTCAATAATTTGTATTTTTCTTATTTAAACAGCGTTAATAATAATCCTAACTGAAAACGAAATATTAGATTTGAATCATACAGGGAGCCAGAAAAAAAACTTCTCTACCTCAGCCGGGAATCGAACCCGGGTCCCCTACTTTCCCGGCTGAGGTAGAGAGTTTTTTTTTGTTTTTTTCTGGCTCCCTGTACTATTCAAATTATTAATGAAATCTGGGATTAAATTACCTCAATTATCATCATGACTTGAATACAAAATATTAGATATTATCCTAGTTACTGAACTTTACTAAAGGGTACAAGGAACAAAGAGATTTTTTTATTTTTTTTTTCAAATCATTTTACTTGTCAATATCAATGGTGGTTTAGTGTAGGGTTGCTGCAATCATGAAGTCTAGCCCCTTGAGAGAACAGTTGTATGGTCTGTCAATCCTGGTGCTTCGGGTTCAAATCTCACCATGAGCAAACTATTATCATTCTGATTTGTCAATCAGATTTTTATTTAAGTTTGATAAGAGCCATGGGTGTTCAGAGTAGTGTATATCTCACTGACCCTAAGTCAATTAAAACCCGGTTATAAATAGTTAAAAAAAAAAAGAAAGTAATTCTTTTCATGAATTACTATACAAGAATTTCTGGACTGCTGTGAGACGATTTTTTTTTTTTTTTTTTTGCTTTTCTTTAATGTTATAAGATAATTTTCCATAACTTGTTTTTTAAAAGACTCATGAAGCAGAGGATTACAGGGCGATAAGTTCTAGAAACTATTCTTCTCTTGGTTTTTTTCTTTCCCTTGGTCCTCGAAAATAGCCATTAAAAATAGTTCAACCATACTATTTAGTGACCGCAGTTAATATTTTTTTTTCCAAAGAATATCATTGCAAATGTATTAAATAAAAAGTCAGCAGGAGATGCTTAATCAAACTAGATTTCTCATTAAAGAGGCCAAAGGTGAGAATGAATGACTAATATGATCTTCCAACTTGGCGAGGTCGTTAGTAAAAGAAAATACCAGGCTGGAGTGGCAGTAGACTAAGTGCCTTCGTTCAAAAGAAGAGCCCACAAAATTTAGAGTAACATTCTTAAATATCGTAAAAATATATGTGTTTTTTTCATAAAAATATTGTAGAAGATAAACTTTGATACTCCTATCTTGGTATGTAATATTTTTCTTAACTTTAACGGTGTCTAAGATATTGGAAATTTTTTAATTTGTTCTTTCTCTAAACTCACCCTTCCCTTATACGGATTTCAGCCATTTAATTACTTATCTAATTGGTTCAAAAATAAATTAAAATCCACAAATCGCCTTTTTAGAAAATTTTAAATGGACTATAATTTTATCTTCAGAGTAGGATCAGTGAAGATCTAAAGAAAACTTATTACAATTTTTTTTTTATGGACTAAAGTAAACCTCTTAATCTCCTTACTAGTAATCATATGGAAATTAAAGATTTTCTTCATTAGTAAACAAAATTTGATTGCAAAGAGAGTTTTTTCTGGTACCTAACTTTAAGTAAAATGCTCAGTGCATATCATTCTTATTTTAACTTATTTAATTATTGATTTCTCTTCTTTTTTTTTTCTTGGAGATTCTTAGGATTCGTATTTCTTCAATCTTTAACACTTTAAGAAATAAATATTAGAACTTTTACTAATATCTCTCACTCCCCACTGACGCAAAAAAACAAATTTATATATGTTTATATATGTATATATATATATTTCCTTCATTACTGACATTCCGATTTCTGATATTAGAATATAGCTGCAAAATAAGGATCCAGTGATCTGAAGAAAGAAAGTTCGAAACCAGGAAAGACAGTTTTAGTTTCGGGTCATTTATCACGCCTCTTCACTACCTTAAATATAAACACTTAATCGAAACTAAAAAATATAAAAGAGTAAACTATTGAACTGTTTTGACATATGTAAGGCATATTTCTCCTTCATTATATTTTAGTGATAAATAAATTAGTTTAAAACTCCTTTATAGTCTTGAAGATGTTTTAATTAATAATTATTTCTAACTTTCTTACTTCATATACAAAATGAAAATTATTGTTCCGTTGTCATAAGAATCACAGCTGGACACTGGCGTGGACTCATTAGTATAGTAAATTCAGAAGAGAGACGGAGTAGCAATAAATATAAATATATGTTATCTATCAACAGAAAGAGGGAGATTTCAAACAGGTGGTTAAAAGTTTTAAATTCCTGCATATCGATGTAATTATTTATATGGACAGAAATCAGTAAGACTTATCTTGAGGATATCTAAGAAAAATCATTTCCTCATATCACTTGAATGATACAGTTCCTACGGATATTGAAAAATTATTGAATCTCCAGTCTAGCTTAATAATGGCGAAACGGGACACAATTGTGATTTTTAAATATGGCGTATCACTCAGACTGATCTTCTCCTGTCTGGAGTCCTAATGTGTGCTTCTCTGCGTTCGAGACATACAGGCATACATGTTAATGGAACAATTACTGGAAGATCTCTGACAAAAAAAAATTAAAATAAATTCTGCTTTTCAAAAGGAGTTTCACCTTTAATCGGAAGTTCGATTATGTTCCAGCGGTGGGAATATTATAGAATGTCACAAAATTCACAGTTGGATCACAGCTCCCTAAATACTAGTGAGGGAGGAACGCTACGCAGTTCACAGCTAAAAATATATCGATGTTTTCTGACAGGTAGAAGTGGAACAGAGGACATCAATAGCTAGAGTTGCTCTTAACTGTTACCAGTCACATCACCAAGTGATTCTATATATCTTTAGTTGGGTAACAGCTAATTAAGAGTTGAGGTGATATATGTTACTTGGGAACGACACGCAGTTCACTGTGAAAACGAGGGATCTCTCAGATCTCACAGAGAAGTGATTGTTGGCATCAATAATAAGACATACTTATTTACACTGTTGTACCTGTAAGATAACTATATCTAATAGGTTAGGTTACAGACAACTAAGGGTTATCACAACAGGTTATGAAACTCTCTATTAATAAAGTAACTAATTATTTGTTACTAATAAGTAATAATCACACTTGTTTGAAAAATGAAAATCAATACCTTCCATCGAAATATGTTTTATAGTTATTGACCTGTAGAATAAGAAAATTCAATTAAAGATAATGTCTCCAAGGCGCTAGTTACTGATTTTCGTAAAATAATGGGGTTTCTTTTTTATTAATGGTGGCCTGGTTTAATTTAATACAAAATCAATTCCAACACTGTATAAAGAGTAATAATACTTATTACTGATAAAAAATACCTTCTATTGACTTGACGTTTGGAGAGTTGTGACTAATGTATTGAAATATGTATGTTGTATGTACTTTTTTGCTGTATTTCCATAATTTATACCTAAAATAGATTGACTTTCAAATCAATCACTTGTGTATTTTCTATAATTTGATTGAAATGCCCTAGTCATTGCAATTTCAAATTTATCTTAGAAAAATTAAAAGTTGAATAACTTCAAAAAAGTTATTCCATTCTCTCCTGACAAATATATTTTATATTTATCACAGAAAACTTTTCGGTTTCATACCATCATCAGGTGCCAATACGTCTATTCACTTTAAAAAAAAAAAAAAAAACATTGGAAATTTTACTATTATACTAAAAAGGAAGAATTGTAATATATTCAATCGTTGGATAATTGAATATCACAGAAACCTAATTGAATTAAATACTGAACTGTGATAAAATATGAAATTCGTGTTAACTGTGAGTTCTACAGATTGTATTTAATAATTCCATTATGTGTGATTACATAATGTGTATTCCATGCTTGAATGTATGTTGGCATCTACTGGTAGCCTGGAAGTCTCTCCAAATTCCCATTCGATTAGTTTTGAAATTTTAATTATTTCAAATGGAGAGTTTTTAACCGTGGAGATTATTAGTAGAGAATTATTTGGGGTTCGGCCAAGATTGATTTAAAAAAATTTTTTTTTTTTAATTTTATTTTTTATCTGCCGACGTTTCGGTATACATTACAAGCAATCTTCAGGGTTATCACGAAGGCTAGAGGATACCTATTGTTACCTGGAATAATTCCATGACTCATGTCTGAAGATGGCTCACAATTTAAGCCGAAACGTCGGCAGATAATAAAAAAAATTTTTTAAAAAATTGTCATTCTATTGAATCAACCTTGACCGAACACCAACAAATTCCTTACTTTTTATTATTTCAGACTAATCCACTTCTGAAGTTTCATCAGATTCAAGACATTAATGTTTCAAACTTAACCATTTTATTTAAACATTTCTGCAATTTAAATTTAATTTTATCTATTGAAAAAAGTTTAAGTTTTTTTCTTTACATATATTGTAAATATTTGTGACAGTCCCAAGATTTTTTTTTTTTTTTTTTTTTTTACAAGGATGTTAGTTAGTCATGTTTCGAGAAAGAAGGACATCCTGCCACAACCTTGCAAAAATTTTGCTGTCGGATGATTAGAACATTCTAGATGCAAAAAAAACAGCAAAACGGTAAAAACTGTAATATAATATTATATATATAATATAATCATATATAGGCGAAAAGATCCCATTCCCATTAAATACTAATTCAAATCTCTTGAACTAACACTTTCTCATTCTCGTAAACAGACATGTTATGTGAGGTGAGCTCAAACGATTATGTATAATATCTTACACCATTAAAGCGTGATTAAAACACCAAGGTGTTTTTTTAATTCAAAAATATTTGTTACGCGAACATCCGTTGGAGGGGGGGAGAGATATCATCAGCCCCTTTTAAAGACAATTTTGCGGGTGGGAAGACAGGAGTGAACAAACAAAATTGAATAGCAGTTGAAAGGTTTTGGTATGTCATGTTGACATCACGAAATGTCGAACACTTTTGGTATCATTATCCGATTATGCAACTTTGTTCCGAATAACAAGTACACCAAAACACCCAGCTCTCCTCTCCCCTCCTCTCATCAATTTCACAGTGACGTCAATAACAAAACACTGTTCGGCATAATCGGCCGCGTCCAGTCACCCTCGAGTCACCCCTACTAATGCCGGTGACTAATTTTCCACAGCTTACCTTAATTATAACCAAAAATGCAAATTAAAGCTCGTTTTTTTATTATTCTAATGAGTAAAATATTATAATGGATAACCCCATCCCCCTTCATAACAGAACTAATGTCGAATAGGATACTTTGGCTCCCTTTTCAAGCAAGTTTTTCTCATTGAGTCGTGATGCCAAGAGCGCTGAAGCTTTTTTGGATAGTCTCAAATCTCGTACCAAATCATTTAGCTCTTGTTGTTCCAATCTTCAATGTCGAAATCTTCATCGCTTTCATCTGCACCATATCCGTATTCCTCTTCTTCCAAAGAGGGAAATTCATTGAAAACTGGCACGGGGACTTCGGCTGAAGGCGGTACTGGGCGTATAGCTGACAGTAAACGAGGTTACTCTATTTTACATTGGTTTTTCTTGTTATATCCTGATGTTTTCCCTACACAAAAGTAACAATTACTTGAATGATCTTTGGAGTCGTGCCAAATCATAGGTATACCAAATGGAAGCTTAGCACGTGTTCCCTTGGACCTCATCCGTAAACCCTCAACACACTGTTTACACACTTAATGAGGTGCCCATGCTTTATCTTGATCACCAAGTTTCACTTTAAAATAGGCAAAATATGCTTGTCTGACAAATGTACTGATGTTTGTCCTTTGACTGGGAATTGTAAAACTGCCACATATATAACAAAACGAATCGGGGCTGTTTTCGCACTTTCGACGTGTAGGAGCAGAGGTAGCCATTTAAGAGCTCTAGCTATAAGAGAAGCAATAGAATTGAGATGAATGCTAAGGTAGTTTATACAATCGGATTGAGATGTGTGAAGTAAATTCTGTCAGCTGTTTCTTGCTTTGTGTAAACGTGTCATTGCCAGAACCATTGCAGATTGTCTATAAAATAACGTTTTAGACTTTCCTAATGACTGTAAGGGAGTATTGATCAAAATAAAGGATTTACATCAGCAAAGGTTGCAAGGGTAGAAAAGGGGATATCAGAAGTTTAAAGAATGGGCCCAAAGGCACCACCCTGTGGAACTCTCGTTTCCACCTGGTAATATTCAGAGTTATCTTATTCTTGTTGGAAATATTTATTATAATTTGGGTAATATTCCGCGATGCCAGACCTTGTCAAGTGCTTGCAACACACCGAGAAAGGAATATGTACGATCTACAACACAAAACACCTGTTGGACCGAGAAGTGTTTGGATCGGAAACCAAACTGTTGCTTAGAAATAATTTGAAAAGATATTGTCCTGAGTCTCCTGAAACTCCGAGCTTCATGGTTCTCCCCAAATTCGACAACAAATGGTGACAGTGGTGACTCCCTCAAGTCTCTGCGGGAAGCTTTGCGACACTCTTCGGTTCGAAGCTGCTCATTTCGAATTATTCATAAATTGTCAGAGTATTAGTGGTGTGGAATAGACATCATGATTCTAAAGCTGATACGAATGGTATTAGATTTTGATGAACTCGAAGTATATAATAATTGTTCGATAAGGGCCACCTTATCATTTTATTATTTTCCTGTCATGAACAGTTTTTCCTGCCAACTATTTGGTCAAGTTGTGAGCACTTAAGGCGAATATTTTATGTGTGATATGATGAAGATGGTTGGAAACTTGGGAATATAAGTGGCTGCCGCATTGTCTATATTGGTGTTTCCGTGGTAAATAAAACTAAAAATATATTAGTATAAAACAGATGGAAAAAAGTTTTGCATAAATAAATAACAAATAGGTTAGGTGACGGATAGTCTCTCGATCTACCATTGTCAGGTAGGGCACAGAGGCTAGGAGACGCTTAGGTACTATTTAGCCCTATTAGGAATTGGTCGGCTGGCTAGCCTATTAAGGGCTGGTTACCCTTCCGCTTAGTACTCCTACCTGTTTTAGTGGGATATTGACAGGGAGCTGTATTAATCACAATTAAAAGCACACATCAACTATATTTTTGTATGAATGTTCTTCTATAGTTTTTTTTTTTTTTTTCCGAAACTTAACGGGCCTGTGGATAGTCACATATACTTAGAATGCGACAACTGAGATAGCAAACTGTTTACTTTGACTCTACTGATTACGGCCGACTGATTTTTGGAATTTTTTTTAATTTAGAAATTACATCCTGCACAGCGTGCATATTGCAATGTGCTCTCAAAGTATATAATACTAATGTACAATATGAAGAAAACTTTTGAATTAGCGAACCTCTCCACTACCTCATATGTCAAATTCATAATGAAAGAATGTAAGTCGAACATCTTAAGCTAATGAACAACTACTTAACAACCAAAAACTTGAACTCTAAGTTTTCCAAGAAGAATGCTACTGGCAACCAAGTGGGTAGAAACGCGAAGAAGTTAGCTATTAAATTTGTTAAGAAATTTGTGAATTACATTTTTTTTATTCCAAAGTCTATCAGATAAACCAACGCAAATGGCGTTAGTTATCTAACTACCTCAAAATCTCAACCAGTTTGTTAAATAAAAGATTTGATCAATTTTGATTCACAAATAGACTTATCAAATCAATTATATATGTGTGTGAGTGTATGTTAGTGTGTGTGTGTGTGTTTTGTACTACTTAAATGGACAAATTCAAAATTTTTAAAACAGTTTCAATTAATGTTATAAATATATATCATTAAGATATTCTTTACTGTTCGTGACAAACCAATATCAAGCCTAATATTTGTATTGATTCATTAATTCTATGTCCGTTCCTCTGAATGTCCATTTTCATTATTTTCCACAATAATTTGACATTTGGAAAAATTCACAATAGATTCCATATTATAAAGAAAAGTATAAATTAGTTAATCATTATCTGAAGGTTAGGCAGATCCGATTCATGAAATATCAAGTCATCAGCGAATCTCAGTACTTGTCTTTGCTAGAAGTAGAACTTTGCTATGCTAGAAGTGTACCTATGTTATTAGTACTGGTGTTGATTCCGAGCCTGTAGCAGTCATTAATCTCATATTTCAGCATATTAATTCCACTTTGTAAAAAATATTTCCTTAATTTTAACTAATAAATCAATCTTAGTTTCACAAACTGAAATACCACATTTTTATTTTTATTTTTAACTTTATTGAATTTATTATATTTAATGCTTTGATTTTGTATTATATAATTATAGTTTATAGTTTTGAGATTTTCTTCTTTAATGACTTCATTCAGACAGGAACCAGCTACTTCCACTAAAACATGATTTAGTGTTGAACCTATTGCAATTATTTCTTACCTATTCAAAGACTGTAGGCCGTTCACTTCCCCATTGAAATCATTAATACTTTTATTTTATGCAGATAGAAGAGATAAAGTATCTTACTCAATATATAATCTAATATAATAATAAGTATATTAGGGCACAGGTTACAAAGAGGTTATATATATAGCCCAGACACATTCAGTGTATTGTCGTTCGCTAACGATTCTCTCCTTTCAGATTGGTTCCGGCGGCTCACGTATGGTGATCTGCTAGCCCAGGATGGTCTGACCTCCGGAGAATGGGAACAGGTGAGCTCGTAGTTCTTCATAACCTCCACATAACCTGAGGCCATGTATCAGATTGGCATTTACAGTTTTAAGTTGTTTTTTTTCAATTTTTTAATGCTATACGATTTAGATAATTTTTTTTTTTTTTTAGTACAATCTTTCGATACAAATAAAAATCTATTATTCTCCATGCCCTATCTGCTAAAGCTTCATACACAATAGATAAATGTATTGTAAAAATCAATTGTTTAAGAGTTTTTTTACCGTAGATATTATTCATAGATGATTTTAGTTGGGGTTCGGTCAAGGTAGAACCAAATAAAAAAGAAATTCAAATTTTAAAAAAAGTGCATTTTTTCAAGATTATCTGCCTACGTTTCGGCTTACATTGTAAACCATCTTCAGGGCTATCATGAAGACGAGAGGGGACGTCCTGTCCCTAAGTTCACATTTCCATGACTGAGCAGTCAATGATAGGCAGCCCTGAAGATGGCTTACAATGTAAGCCGAAACGTTGGCAGATAATCCTTTATTAAAAAAATCCCGCCCAGGTCAATCTTTTATTTATAATATAGAAGCTTGTCCTGAGCCATGGGTGTTTA
>KZ806883.1:426688-436707 GCA_000696205.2 Oncopeltus fasciatus
ATATATATATATATATATATATATATATATATATATATATATATGTATGTGTTTGTGTGTGTGTGTGTGTGCACTTAAAAAGTTCATAACTTTTATTAATATTGATTTTAGTGACTAAAACCAATGAACGTTGATAATGTGTGTAAGTCTATATATATAACAGGTGGGATAGAGAGTGCACACAAAAAGAAGAATAAAAAAAAAGGAATCACTTCCTCACTGACAAAGGGCGAGAAATCCCCGTTAATTTTACTCCATGTGATTTTTTTTTTCTGTGTGTGCACTGCACTCTCTATCCGACCTGTTCTTAATTACTACATATCGTAGCCGCGAGTGTTTCATTTTCTATATACAAATATATATATATANGAATATATATATATAACATAGACATGTGTTTTTTGTCATGTAAAATGATTGTCTGGAGTGCAAATTTCCGGATACCTACATACGATGTACGAATGGAAGCAGCACACACAAATGTACTACAGGAGATCATCCCCCTGTACAGCGTCCGTGTGTGTTCACACCCTACTCACCCCCGCAACACTCACCCACCCCTCAAAAGTCCCTATATTTCACGGCAACCCTCCGACATTTTTCCGGCTTCAACTCTAATATTTCCATCAGATTATCTTTGTTGTCCCCTTTTCTGCTGTAATATAACCGCATTTATTTACCCCAATGCCTTTTTGAATGAATAGCACTTCCCCTTGCAAATATTACTTTAAGTGTAAGTATTCTGTTAGAGATAAATAAAATCCTTGGTTCACAGGCCACATTAGTCAATGTTACAGGTAACTCTAGAAAAATTTTTAAATTAAAACTTATTGTAGAAAAAGTATATATTATTATTATTATAGAAAAATATAATTAAAAGAAATTCTATTTATAAGAAACAGAACAGAATAATATCGATATGTCCTATAAATACATCTATACATGTATGCGTTGCATCTCTTATGTCTCTGCATATCCACATGTGTTGATGGATGATATGTGACTTCCATGGAGATAGAACTTGGATATTTGATACGTATATGTCCCAAGTCCAGGGAATCAGATAGGGGTCCCAGGAAAGTTGAAGGGGCAAAGTCCTAAGTCCTCAGTAAGCGGCCTCACCACCATCCTCTTAGCCAACTTCTTCCATTAGAATTTCCGTCCTGACTTGGCTAAGTCCCTTCTTCCACCCCACCACCTCACTCTCTCTCTCTCCGTTTCTACTTCCGCTGCTGCTTACTACCTCTAGTTCCTCTGATAGTTTCTATTTGTCCTCAACCCATTCCCCCTCTCCCTCATTCATTCTATTTCTACTTCCATCACACTACTTACTATCCTTAGTGTTCCCATTCTTCTACCCTTAGCGTTCCCATTCTTCCTCATTCCCTCTCTATCTCTCTCTCTCTCTCATTCCTTCTATTTTTACATCCATCTACCCTTAGCGTTTCCATTCTTCCTCATTCCCTCTCTATCTCTCTCTCTCTCTCTCATTCCTTCTATTTTTACATCCATCTACCTTTAGTGTTCCCATTCTTCCTCTTTCCGTCTCTCTCTCTCTCTTTCTCATTCCTTCTATTTCTACTTCCATCTACCCTTAGCGTTCCTGATCTCCTCATTCCCTCTCTCTCTTATTCCTTCCAATTCTACTTCCATCTACCCTTAGCGTTCCTGTTCTCCCTCACTCCCTCTCTCTCTCTCTCATTCTAATTCTACTTCCATCTACCCTTAGCGTTCCTGTTCTCCCTCACTCCCTCTCTCTCTCTCTCTCATTCTAATTCTACTTCCATCTACCCTTAGCGTTCCTGTTCTCCCTCACTCCCTCTCTCCCTTATTCCTTCTATTTACTCTAAAATCGAATTAATTTTGTCAATTGAACTCTAAAAGAAGTTATCATTGAGTGTGGACAAGCTAGGTGGGCGACACATACCTGTTTGACATACTGGGACGTTTTGACGTTGAGACGTCTTTGCCTTCCCCAGGCGTTGGGGCAATTATCGGCTGACTGGGGGGCGAAGACACCCCCGATATGAGGCCTCAAATAGGATGACGTATCGAGCGGATGGTGACGGGGAGGGGGGTTTGAGGAGGCCGTATTATGCTAAGACGTGCTGAAGCTTCGACGGCAACATATTCCAGGCTAATGGAACCAGCTTCCAGTGACTGCCGTGTCTCCAGCCTCCCCCCACCCCCTCTGTAACCACATGGGATCACTAACCCCTTCTCACGAGATTGCCCGCTTCCATTGCTACCCCCCAACTGAACTCCTCCTTGTCTTTGAAGTAGGATAGATTTAGTGGTTTTTTTAAAAATTTATTAAATATTACTATGTGTTAAAAAAAAAACGTTTTATAATTTGATTACAATGAATAGAAAAAAAAAAGCATTAATGATAACCACATGAGGAGAGAAGGTGACCAGTGACACTACCCTCGAATTATTTACAGACTATGTCCCCAGGAGGTCGTGGGGCCATTTTCGTTTATGTAGACTGGGTGGGTTGTAGGGGTTGGAGTTGGAAGACAAGTTCTGTGCTAGTGGATTTGGATTGAATTTAGATTAAGAACTATATTTTTCATCATTTCCAGAAATCCTTAGATAAAG
This sequence comes from Oncopeltus fasciatus, assembly GCA_000696205.2. NCBI lineage: Eukaryota > Metazoa > Arthropoda > Insecta > Hemiptera > Lygaeidae > Oncopeltus > Oncopeltus fasciatus. Next base: position 429,290 of record KZ806883.1, read on the forward strand.
GTTCCTTACACAAAGTTTCAATGTAAGCAATTAAAAGTAAACAAAGCAGACTTCCCATGTTTCATCAAAAATCCTCATAGATAAGAGTAAATTATTAAATTAATCTTGTAAGTCAGAACAATGAGCGAAAAAGATGATGAATGAGGAAATTTGTCAGCCGTCTTATGTATACCCATAAGTATCTTCATAATCATTTTTCGTAAAAGTTTTATAAAACACAAATTTTAGAGAATTAGATTTTCACCTATTATATTACAATTTTTACTAACTCCAATAAAAACGGAGTAATTTGTAAAACTAATAAAACTTAGTAATTTTTTTTTTAATAATAAAAAAAGGTTATTAATGTAATAAATTTTAGTATTCGTCTTATCCTCCTCTACCGTCTGAATAAAACAAAAAATTAATTAATTCATTAATGTTACCAGTAAAAAGCCTAATTTAATTTCTCCTCTTTTAAGTAAAAACTCACTAAACCCACAAACCCGTTCAGCTCACACCCAAAATTACATTTTTTAAATGTTTCTTTTATATGAGATTTTTTTTTTTTTTTTAATATTATTGAAAATATATGTTGTAAAACTACATTTTTCATTTGTTTTGTTCTCTATATAATAGAACTCTGATTGGTCTCAATTTGAACAGTTTGATAAGCCAAGACAATCTAAAGGAAAATATGCAATAATAATAAATTGCACGAGTATCAAGGATATAATAGCTCTTTGAAAGAGCGGACAGGAAACCGATATAAAATAAACTGAAATAGAGTGATATGATTTGTAAAGATATCTACTAAACTATATTGTAAGTATGTATATATATAAATGTATGTAAGAGAGGGGGATTTATGTTTCAGCTGTGCAACACGAACGGGGTCCGCGGAAGCCGAAGGTGCCCAAGGAAGGACCCGGCCCAGAGAAGCAGCCATCGTTTTCCCAGCAAGGGCCCATCAAACCCAGTCCCGAACACCCGGTTTTTGTGCCACACCAGCCCCCACCACCTCCCGCCTTCCTCCACATACTTATGACACCAGACAAGTATCAGGTACCTCTAAGCATTGCTATATACAAGTACCTCTTAGCATTTCTATCAGATCGCTTAGTACTCTCCATATATCCTACTAATTGACTTGCCAGCTTTTCTAATCTTTTTTTCTGTATCTATGAACCTTACAAATATTGAGATTGTTTATCATAGGGATGAGTTAATGACATTTTCTTTTATTTCTTTTACTTTTTTTTTCCAATCATGTAGGATCATATAGGAGAGGGTATGTACCTATCAAGTGGAAACCCCTCTATTCTAAACATCTATAGCATGGGCAAGCAGGTATTTCTATATAAAAGCCCGAACAGTGTGGCTGAATCTCAACAAGTCCAGTTCACAAATGGATTCCATCCTTATCCTCAATAAAACTCCGAACAGGGTACCTTTGCAACTTGCAGACATATCAAGGATCCAGCATTTCCTTTAAAATTTCCCAATAGGTACTTTGGAATCTTACAGATATTCCCAAGGTGCCACTCCGTTTTAATATGCCAATGATACTGCAAAAGGTTCATATTTACAAAGTATATTTCTTAATAAACATCAAAACGTAATTAACTAGAATGGGATTACGTAACGGTTTGAGATATTCTAATTAATCACTTGAAGTTTTAATAGTGTCACCTCGAAGGAATCGAATATGACAAGAAATCTGTAAATTAAGAAGGATTTATGTCTTTGAGGGATCAACATACTGTTGACTTTCGAAGGATCACTAATAAAACTACAAATGATGCCTTGTTTGTATACAAATTGCTGTTTAATGAACTCTTCTGATTTGTAAGTTAAAATTGACTTTCGCCATTGTGATTTCAGCATCCGGGATCTGCATGCAACAACCCGAGTCCTGACAACACTGTCTTCGTACCCCAGCAACCTCCTTCGCCTGGACTTCTTCACATCCTCATGTCAGCTGAGAAGTGTCAGGTAACACCAGTTAACCGTATCTTTCACGTCATTTGCCACCCACTACTAAATTCTCACTAATTCCTACTTTCTTCTCGCCATTTTGTGCAATAGAAACTCTAGCCTAAATAACTCTTCGAAAAAATCAAACTCAAGTTGCTGGTTAGTTATACCGCTAGATCTTTAATATATCTTAATAAATTCAATGTTTTGAGCTAGCTTGACGGGCATAAGTAGAGAAGATCTCTCTCTGGTTTCCAAGAGTGCGCCACATATAACTGGGATATGTTGTGACTGGTGGAAATGCTGTGAAAACAATCGTGTTGCTTGCCGATGGGAGCGTGCGAGGTGTCCAGACGTGAGAAACGGATCAGCTGACGTCTAGTCCTAATCACACCGCCCTGACTCATCCCCAGCATCTGGACTCCCTCAGACAGCACATGTGGGGGGGCGCACCGTGGAAATCCCTTTGATCGCCCCAGGCTCCATCATCACTCGTCCCCTCATCGTCTTACTCCAACGCTTAATGAAATGGGGCCACAAAAAAAAAAAAAAAAAGGAATAATCCGTCACGCAAGGGCTGCGTAAACTAAGCAGATTTGCCATGTTTCATTAAAGATGGATACAAATTAAAGTAAATGGGAATCATGAGCAATGAGGGTGAAAGAATCGTCCAATAAACCTGGTTCTAGACTGACCGGGCAGGAAAATACTCAATAATCCTAGTCACATTAGTAAGTATCTTCTATAAAAAACGTATTTCGTACGCTTACAAACGTAAAAATGTTATAAAATATACATTTCCGAAAATTATATCTTCCGAAGTGCCCTCCTTTTTCGGCTTAGAGGAAGACTAAAATTTTAAACATGGATATATTTTATTTTAATTTAGTTTTTATAACTTAATAAATTTATGTACTAAAATCGAAGATATCGGTATTATAAATTATGTTCTTCCTCTAAAGCTAAAATTTATTAAAAGTTTTGCAAGGAAAAGCCTAAAAACCGAATTTGTTTTCTATATTTAAATAAAAGGGACATTTTAAAATACAATTAGATGTTTTTTGTTGGAGTTCGGTCAAAGTAGATCCAAAAAAATACAAATTTTAAAAAATCTGTATTTTTTTATAATTTGCATTTTTGTTTTTTTTATCTACCTTGACCGAACCCCACCAAAGAACTCCTAATAATAATATATACAGTCAAAAAAACTCTCCGTTGTTTAATATATTCCCTTAATATGCGTTGCTTGAGCATTCAAGAGGGGCCTAAATGTAAATAAATGTCTAGAGCGACCAATTTGGTAGAAGTAGGGTGGAGGCGCTCAATCACTAAAGGTACATTCCCTAATATAACCTTACTGTGTAGCATTGATACATGCCAAGTATTTGTAAAATTAAATGTATGTAAATTAATTTTAAAGTTAATGTATGTAAAAAAAATGTATTTTTACACATATAATGAAGGATAGCTATATTGATTATTTAGTCTTTTTCAAAATCTCTCTTCTTTCTTATCAAATTTGGGTCAAAACAGTTTACAAATAAAAAACTCAAATACTCAATTTCATAAAAAAATTACAGTAAATATGGAGCTCTTCCATTCCCTAAATTTGTATTTTTATGTGTCTTCGAGTTGAGTATTTTGCGTTAAAATGTTACTGGAAATCACATTGTCACCTGCTTGGTTTTTAAAAAAATTTTCGTAAATCAAAAACATAAAGACATCAAAGATTTTTTGATTTAATTTCTATTTGAACACTCCCATCCAATGAGACCGATCTCAGCTGTTAATAAAACAACTCATTCAGCGGAGAATGAATCTTTTCCTTCAAGTCAAAACGGTAAAGAATCGAAAGAAGTATTCAAAATTGTGTTTAATTATCGTTATTAACATCTAATTTATTATTATTACTTTGTGTTTCACTGTGGTTTTTAAAGTTGTTGTTTAAATAATTTTATTTTGCTTTTCTAACAACATCCTTCCTCTTGTCAAATCTGAAATATTGGGAGGCCATACTAAAATGAATATATTACAAAACAAAAGACTAATTATCCTTTGTTAAAGTTACTGGAGAAGAAGGGGAATGTTTACTATTACCAAAAGAGGTTAACTTTATCAATAGATTTGGTATTCAAGATGTTTTATGGAATCCATATTATTTTACTGTTTCCATTGAATCGTTCCATTTCTAGATAATTCAACTTGAATAGATACAAAATAACTATTTTGGATTAAAATTAGACTCCAAGATCAAAACACGCTCCACATTAACTGGTTTACTTTTATCAATAGAATAACTAGACAATAAGACAAGATGATGAACATTCTTGTCTCTCTTTCACATTTATTAAGGCGTTTTTCGATACGAAGGACATCTTCAGGAGAATTCAAATTGAGCAGAGATTATAGTCCCCCCTCCCCCTGAAAGGCAGCCGTACAGTCCGAAGATCTCCAAAGTGCATACCATATTCCCTGCTGAATGACAGCCTTTCAGGGGGGGGGGGGGGGGATGTAGTCCTGGACCAACTAGAATCCCCCTGAAGTTGAGAATGTATTCGAAAAGCTTCGTTTTTCTGCAAATGTAACAGAATGGGAAGGCAAAAGCCTCACTGGTATTCCAAAAGAAAACATGGAAAGACAATTTTGTTTTTTTAAAGACAGATATAAACAGACTAAATGACAACAAAATTTATTTAAATATTATAAATTTATATTTCAAGCCAGAGAGTAAAAGGTGAACTATCATACCTTCTGCAATCCGTCTTCATTGGTTTCTGCAAACCAACTTCTGTTTGCTTGCATAAACCAATAAAGCCAACAGAAGATGGTTTGCAGAAACCAATGAAGACGGATTACAGAAGGTATGATAGTTCTATATTCATTGGTAGTTATACTAACCCTTTAGATTAATTAGTAAAAGGTGAGACCACTAAATTTTGCTTGGCTGGCTGGGAAGGAAGAGTAGTTAAAGCGTTCACCCATAGTACATTCGTAAATCACTTTTTTTAAAAGCATTTTTGTAAAAATGTCATAGGACAATTACATTCTACACCCATTTTTTTCTTATTATATTTTTTATTAATGCTAATATTAACGAAGATATTAGAATTCCTTAACCCCCCCCCCCATTCACCCTTGACATATTTCAGCCATTAATAAACTCATCCAACGGTTCGCAAAAATAATCATAAATGGCTAATTTTTTATCATTGTTTTTCCAACATTTCCCCATTGTATGATCAGTGAAGATCTATTAAAATTTTTCAAAAGTCGCCTTTGTGACAATGGGAAATCTGCTGAAATAATTATGCAGCGTTTCGAAAAATTTCAAATTCATCCCTACATGGGGATGACTAAATACACGACATATAATAGTCAAATACACTATATAGATTAAACTAGATAAATCCAAGTTGTTTTTATTTATTTATACATTTTTAAAGCATGCTTATCAAAACATTTATTATCAATTTCAATCTTCCCCCTGACGAGCACCCCTCTACCCCCACTAATGACATGCGCTCTCTGACAGGAGGTGATGTGGAACAACAAAGTAGAGGGAGGTGCACCTGGAAGTCCGTCAGCCGCCATACCACTGTCACTCAGTCCCAGCTGGGAGGTTCTACAGGTCAGTAAACATCTTCTTCTCATAAATATATGTATATATGTGATTAGGAATATACATATATTTATATGAATATGTTTATACAAACTCAGTTTCCATGGTGATGAGTCAATCTCCGCCAGAAGTTCAATAAAAACAAATTATTTAAATAGGAAAAATATTGTGTTGATGTGCATTTCAATACTCATTTGTTTCCTACGAAAAAATATTCTATAAGTCATCTAGTCCTCTTGCATTATTTCAATTTTATAATAAAATTTCAATAATAAATATTATATTCTCAGGGCGATTTATTACTCTTCTTTATATTGTAGTACTTTGAAAGATATCTATTTATTTGTTTCAATTATAATCAGCACTGATGCTAAGACATATTGTAAGGGCATTTGCTAAAAAAGAGAAAATATTGTGGACTGTAAGTCAAACAGGTAAAAATAAGTGGCGGAACATAAATTTCAAAATCTACTTACAATATTCAGAATTTACAATTTTGGGCGTTCCTCGGGGTTCCAAAAACAGCGCCCACTGTAAATTCCACCAAAGGGATCCACTTCTACGTGGAAATCTGTAATATCTTGAACTGCCGTAAACCATTAATTTATGGAATTGAAATCTGTTAAATGAAGTAATGAAACGTTTAAACCACCATAGAAAACAATGAAATTTAAGATAAAATGTAACTGGTCAATTTAGTTCATTACGGAGTCTATTGACCAGAAAGGTTGAAATGGCTTACGCAAGGAAGTGCATCGCTCTAGCGGAGCAATTAGTAAGCTCATAGTACACGCTGTTAAATATAGATAGCGCATAATAAGTAATATCTACACAGAAAGTTCCAGACATAATAATTGTTTTAACATACATCTTATTCTTATAGTAATTTCATTATCAATCTAAAGTATAATTTAGTTTATTTTACTTGTTGTTTTAGTTGGGTTTGTTAGTATTCATTATTTCTTAATTATTTTTATACCAACCTTTTGTGTAACACGGCTCAAAGAATATATTCCATTTTATTCTTTTACTTCTTCATCTTAAACATAATTTTATAGCACAATGTTTTAATGCCCTTTAATTTAAGCAGAAGGCAATAATTTCCTTCGGACTAAATGTGAGGAAGACTAGAAATAGACTAGTTAGGGGAAATCTATTGGTGACAGTGGTGAGGATGAATAAGAAAAAGACTTGGGATGACTCAAGTCAATAGAAGAGGGGTGAAAGAATTGGGATGATTGGGGAAGGAAGACTTGGTATGAGGGTTGAAAAAATAGTGTTAAGGACTAGGGTGTGGAGGAATATGGATGAATTGGAATGGGTAACTGAAGAATGACTAGAGAAGAATAGGTGAGGAAGATTGGAGATGACAAGGAATAGATAACTAAAGTGTAGAAGGTTTCTTTGATCTTATAGAAATTAGCTATTTTTTAGTGGAAATTAAGGAGCGGTGTTGATATTTTTATCGAATTATTCAATACTAATCAATATTCTTTCCAAGTTAATGTGTTTAGCATGTAAGCAAAAAAATATGTTGTGTGTATTATCATTGCAATATAAGAAGGAAGTTTGTAAAGCTAAAGAAATCCCGATCTTTAAAAAAAAAAAAAAAAAACAAATTTGTTTCAAATGGGTCCTTTTTAGAACAATAAGATCGCTTTTTTCTAGCTTTTTTAAATAGCAATAAAAATTATTCACTGCAATAAATATATTAAGCTACAAATACATTTAAATATATATTTCAGTCTAAACTAAAAATATACGGATATCAGCTCACATTTTATTTTATTATGGTCCGGAACAAAATAAGTTTATAAGAATGTATTAATTAATGTTTTAATAT
>KZ806883.1:442404-452996 GCA_000696205.2 Oncopeltus fasciatus
TATATATATATATGTTAGCGGGGTCGGGGTCGTCAATGATGATCCTTTTCCTGGAAACATTATACGATCGTTAAACCCGAATGTGTTCATAAGTGTGCCATAGGCAGGTATAGATCTCTGAGGTCTGGCCAAGAACAAAGTAATGCCAAAGAAGGCAGCTTAAGATCTACAAAGCCAACTGATAAAAACAGTGCAATTATGTATTCATAAATTAACAGAAGGTTAAATAAAAATATAGAGTATACAAAAAGAGAACACACGAAAAATAACGAAAATCTTACTTTTTCCTGCTTAAAAAAGTAGTTTTCTACCTCTCTCTGACGATGGAAGAATTTTCTTTGAATATTAAATAATATATTCATCGCTGAAGCTAGTGTTTCGTTTTATTTTAGTTATTTATGCATGTAACTGCCATTGTTACAGGCAGAGACTGATTGAGTTTATATAAGGTTTAAAAGGGCAGGTTATAGAGGAAGGCCATGGAAGTAGCTATTAAGGCCAGAGATGTACCATATATAATTTATGATTACGTGGGAGTTTCTCTAAGCGGCACCAGCCTTCTACCTATACCTATCTGCTGTGCAGAGACTCCAGGACTCGTGGACGTCCAGCCTGTGGAGATGCTACAGGACCAAGCGCAGTGCATCCTCGGGGACTACGTGCGCGGACGACACCCGCGCCAACCCACCCGCTTCGGCCGCCTGCTCCTCGTGATACCCAGTCTTCGTGCTGTACGCCGGGCCACTGTCGAGAGACTCTTCTTCCGAGAGACCATCGGGGACATCCCGATACAGCGCCTCCTCGGCGACATGTACCTCATGGAGAGGTCCTATGCGTAAGTCTTCATCACTCTTATCCATCTGGCTCTTTCCCACTTCTCCTTCTGGAGAAGAAGAGAGTAGAAACTGGCATCCATTTGTCCATGTCAACATGATCATAGCCCAGCCTTTTATATGTTTTTTTATTTTTATTTTTTTTTATTTTTTTTATTTTTTAAGCAAATCTTTAACAGATCCTAAGTTGATGAAGTTTAAAAATTCTATAAAAAAAAGGATAGATAGAAGTCATATTAGTTTTGTCGGCTAAGAATCTGTAAGGATGGAATAAGAAATTTATTGGGCTTAGATGCGGGAGAGTTAATATTGGAGACAATGGGGCGAAGGGGATTATCAGGTTTGTGTATTTTGGGAAGGCCGTAACATCTAGGTGCTAGAGAATTGTAAGCAATCAGGTTGTAGTATTTGTATTTGTCTATGTGTGTTTCGTCACGTAGTTTTCTTATCTGGTTATTGAACATTTTAACGAGTGTTGGTGTGGGGTCTTTGTTGTTGTGGGTGGGTGTGTATGTGGTTTTGTCTGAAAGTAAATTAAGCATCTTGTTATTGTACTTGTGTTATAGACAGAAATTAGTACAATATCAAAATGCTTAATTTACTTTCAGACAAAACCACATACATCTAATAACACAAATATTAGCTTTCACTATCAAAGGCAATTTCCAAAATTTCACTTATTAGGAAATATCAGTAAATATTTCCTCTTTTGTTTGACAAATCCTTAAACTTTGTGAAAGCGAATTGTCTTATACAAGATTATTTTTTGTTTCAGACACGCGAAACAAGAGTCTTCGGACTAGAAAATACTGGAGCAGGGAGTCTGTGACTGCGGGAAAATAAAGCAGCCAACAACTTCAGATAATCAATAATGATTAAGTTCAAGTTACCTTCACAGAATCTAAAATAAAAGCACAAAGCTCTATGGAAAATAGATAAGTAACTGGACTTGCTTATTCCGTAAGCTAGTTATCTAATGTCATTTCTATGCTTTATCTCTAGAAAATACTGTATATTTTCGGGTGGTTAACTTGCCGAGATTTAAGTAAAATATATTTGAATGATATCAGTTTATCTAAAGCAAGCAGTTTAAAAGAATGCAAATAATATTTGACGGAAAATCCTCAAGTACTCTTCATCGATATTCCTTCTTTCTACTTCTATTTGCCCACCTGTTTTTTTTTTTTTTTTTTTTTTTTTTTTTTTCAGTTTTCTTCAATATAGTCACTATTGTATTCATTAAACATAGGTGATGTTCATTTTTCTTTGGTAAGGATAATATTTTGTGCTCATTACAAATGCCCCCCCCCCCATCCACATTTGTTTTAAAATTGAAGTTTCCTGTCGTATTTTTTTTTCTTTTGAAGCAAGAAGAACGTCATGAAGGGTCTCATGTACCGAAAGAATACTGATTTTGAATATACCAAAACATTCTTCTTCGAATTATCTTATATACATATATTACTTAAGGAAAAATTGATGTTTTTGGCGATTCCTGCTGCAAGTAAAAATGTCTAAATAATATCTGTGTATTTATCAGGAAATTCATTCTGTAGCTGCCCATTCCTAATAAGATATTACATTTCCAATAGTAATAATCGGGTACTATTTTAAAATTCTTCTGTTAAACATTGTAGGGTAATGATTTTTAAAAAAAGAGAGAGAAATACTATATATTATATGACAGAATCCTAACTTGAAACTTAGAACTTAAAATCTCTCATCCTCAAATTCGTAAATTTGTAAATTTATAATGAATAATCTACTCATAGAGAGATGATTTATTTCGCGAGAAAAATTATAAATTATGAATCTCCTACATAAATTATCTTAAATTTTCTTTTACAATATTCTACTCCTTCTCTATTAAGGAATTCTTTTTTAAATTATATTTTAGAATACTGTTGACATGAATAAAATAATAGGGCATGGTAACTAAATAAATAACATTCATTGAGACACATTTCCTTGAGACAGTTTTAGCTATGATAATAGCGTCCATTATTGTCTTCTATTACAATATGGCTGTTAGAGACCTATGTGACACAGTTTAGTCTCTTTTATCTTGTTTCCCAGAAAAATATTTTATATTACATCCCCCCTAATATGTATAATTCAAATCAATATTGAAAAATAACATCATATCAAACGCCATTTTACAAAAAAAATTTAAATTTGTGCACAAAAAGCTATACGTTTTACATCCATTAATGTCAAATATAATAATACATTACATAAGATATGTGCTTACCATAATTGCAAAATCAATGTTCAGATCAAATTAAAATATCCAGAAATTACTGGGCTTCTATCAAGTGATCGAGAGGTCATTTATTTATTGTGCTACTCTCTGGTAAAGACCTAAACATAAAACAGAAAAGCTGCGACAGACAAATAGTCGATGATAGACCAATCTAACTGCATCAGAGAAGTATTGTGTTTTTTTTTATTGTTTCATTGGTTTAAGCCCACCATTATGTGAACAATGCCAGTTGATATTGTATAAAAGCAATTTGCCTGTATTCATTTGTAATAATGCATTTTTACTTAACGCCATATTTGCAATAGATTTCAAATAATGCTGACATGAAACCATAATTCTACAGTTTAAGTTAAAGTATGTAATACAAATATGATTGTTAAATGATATTTTTTTATGAATTGCGCTGTACTATGTTGAAATTTATATTAAAATATTTTAAATTCTATAGCTGTAAAAAAAAAATTAATGAACATTCTTCAAGCATTTTTAAGAAAATAATAAAAACATTTATTCTAAAATAGCTCTTTAATTTATAAAAAATAAACAAAAGTTAAATAAAAACATTACCAAATTTTAATTAAATACTATAAATTTGTTTACTAACATAAACTACAACAATTGAGGGAATGAGTGTGCAGGTTAAATAATAATACTAAATAAAATAGCACTCATTGTTTGATGAATCTGTTTTAAGCCAATTAAAAGGACTTCGCTATTTAGCCTAACAAAACTGACTCAAATCCTCAGTTCCAGCATTTGTAATCATAAAGGGAATTCAGAATGCTATTATTTACTTTAGATAGAGACATTTAGTGGATTTTCGCCAATTAAAATTGATTCTGGAATGGGAGGGGATGAGATGTTAATATTGCTTTGTTTACTTTGACCAATCCCGGAATTAATTTCCATTTATTTGGTCTGTCTTATATCTACAATTACTGAAACTTCATCTGGTATGTACATAGAGTAGATTAGTCTTACATTTGATATCACAAGTCACCAAAGTAGAATGTAGATATACTTAAGCCAAAATAAAATCTTTATATACCTTCTTATTAGATTAGAAATTTTCTGTGTATTTATTTTAATTTAATTGATAAGCAAGTTGTCTGTGATAATTATTGATATTGTGAATTCTTTAATGCCAAAGATGTAAATAGGATATTGTAATTATATGTCAATGAGTCGATAAGACATTGTAATCACTCTGTATGTCTCTCAAAGTAGTATAAATCTATTACATGATGTATTGTCTATATACCTTTTGATGAATAAATGGACAAAATAATAATGTTTCAATTCCTTTCCTCCGCACTATTCAATACAAATCTGATATAGGTATGTGCCTTTTCTTTACTCTTTTAGCAATGTTAATCGGAGTTTAATGACATCATAATGAGCTAGTCTAGTTAGTACACTAACTCTACCTCTTGTTACCTCCTTGATACCAAAGAGGTAGAGACTGTAACAGTGTGGTAGGTTGTATTTTGTGAATTATTCATCATTGCTTCTATTATTTTAATAGGCATTGGCATATAAATAAGATGGATAAAGACTGAAATTTAACTTATGAAGAATATGGACATCTTAAAGTTTTATTTTTCACACCTTCACTTAATCGTACAGGTCTGAAATTGGACTCTGAAATGCAGAGCTGAGTATAGATAATGATAGAGGAGTTAGCATCTGCTACTATGTCACTTAGGTCGACCAAAGCTAAGTAAGTCTTTATATTAAAGTATGTTATTAGAAAAATTATAAATTTATAAATAAAAAAGTATTAACTAACATAATTTATAAAAAAATATTTCAATTAATTTTTTTNTTTGATTTTTTAGAGCGATAACAATTTTCTCCCCAGTAATTAGATTCGATAGATTATATTTGATCTATATTTGTGCAAAGATCAAAGGCTGCTCACGGGGACAAAAGAAATAGCTAAAAATTAACTGAGACTGAGGAGCAATTCTGACAAGCAAACACTGGCTGACAACACAAGGGTGACAACTCATCATACATGTAGAGAGAGCTAAGTTTGCTTTCAAGTATTAAAGCGACTTCGCGAAGGTGCGTTCGAATCGAAAAGTCTCAGTTTATACCTCTATGGTTATGATATGCATGCCTCTACTGTCTGTTTTCATTAAGTGCTGATGAAAAATATTATATATTTTTAAAAATTACTTGAAATAATTAGATAAATTTGGAACATACAAAATTTTATTTTATTACAAAAGAGAAATTATTAGTCATTAACTTGAATCGTAAAAGATAAATTAGTTAATTACGGGTTCTTCGACTTGCTTCATAATTAAAGAAGATATACAGAATTTAATAAACATTTTTATGTAATAATTGAAAAATTATTTGACAAATTATTAATAAATAAATACTAAGAAACAAATGAATAAATTATACATATCTAAGACGTTTGAAAAGTATTTAAAAAGTTCTCAACAAATTGCAGAAAAAAATATATTTGTATAACGTAAATTATCAAAATTAACTTTTAACTTTATATAATTATCACGTTTAAATAAAGCTAATTTTAAAATAACTCAACTTTAAAAACTGAAGATTGACTAATAAATTTTAAAAAATTTTGAGTATGTCTTGATTCTATGAACGCTGAGATTCAAGTGAAGGAAGAAGCCCAACTCCTTCACAGCTATTTAACAAAAGGACAAAATGTGATCTGTATAACTTATTAGTTACATAATTACCTTTAATATTAATTATAATTCATTCATTTAAAAAACTTAAATATAGTAAGATTAATAATTAAATTGATACGAATATAAATTAACACAAAATATCAATAAATCAAATATCTCTAACATGCAAATTAATTATGTTATTATTATCTGAAGTTCAGAATTGATCTATTTGTAACCTTCTTTGGCAGTTATGTTTACAATATAAACAAATAAATGTCTGCTTCCCTCCAATTGAAGACAAAAGTACTTAATGTTTAGAACAGTGCTTCTGTAAGGAAATTCAAATTGAATAATGTTATTATATAAAGAAAACTGATATTATTATGAACAGTAAACTTCTATAAAGAAATACAAGTTGAAGTGTCCCAATACTTTCAGTTTTGCACTGTCACTCTAAAAACAGTTAAGCCTCATAACTCACTTCACAGTTTTCTTCAAAAACAATGTGGAAATATTGTCAACTTTCAGAATAGTCACTGGAAATGTAGGTTTCTTAATATTTAAATACTTAATAAAGTTCTCCCATAAAGTAAACTTGTAGTTTTCATACTGAATGATCTTCTTCAATCAATATTTTCTTTTTAATATAATAATTCATTCATTTATTTGAATAACTTCTATATTAAAGTTAGTGTAGAAGTTATTCAAATAAATTAAATATTAGCCTACTTATCATATTAACATTTGGATTAAGATTTTATATTTATTTCTAAATTTTAAATTTACTGCTCATAAATAAATAAATAAATATATGATATATATATATTTATTTATTTATGTTTATATTTACATATACATATATGGAGGGTTAGTCAGGGATTCAGTCTTGGGAACTGATCAATTAAAACTGATTTGTAAATAAAACAGTTTTTCTATTTTCACCAACATTTTTGCCTAAATTTCAGGCCTTCATTAGGGCTGAGTAACAAAAACATATGAAAGTAATAAAGAAGCATGTTATATGTTGTAATACGAACATGAATGAATGAAATGATAATACTGTGTGTTATGTCTATACAAAAAATATAAATACCGAACATATGTAGGAAAAAATACATGATGCAAGTAACATCGTAAATTATGTCTTATCTGTTTTTCTTATGGAAAATTGTGCAAGGGAACAGGAAGAGGGTGTAGGAGGGGGGTACGGATGAGAGTCAGTATATTTCAAAGGGGATAGACGGCTTGTCTTTGAGAGATTAGAGGAGGCCTCAGATTGCTGGAAATGGGGAAATTATGGTGAAACTGAAGAGTCCGATGAGGAATACTGAAATGATATGAGGTGGTCTTAGGTCTTATGGAGATTTTGTTTTAATGTGTGAAAAATATTACTGTATGTGGAGGAAATATAGTCTGTCTGTAATGTAATTAATGGGGTTATGTTCTAAATGTATGTAAAGAGACTCGGCTAAAAGTCATTTCGCTACGGTTTTACTGTTTCATTTATTTTTTCTATAATAAATACATATATATATATATTTTTTTTTCATGGTTTCATTGTAAGAAATAAGATTAAGTCGAAAATATAGCGAAAGCAGATCCAAAAATGAATAAAGTAAAAACTCAACAATACAACTAAAAATGTCCATGGATTGTCCTTTTACTTCCTGAAACTTTGAAATCTATTGGATTTTTCTCTTTAAAATCGAAGGAACTAAAAATTTGCAACAAATTAACGTCATTAGACCTCTTTCTTTAAATTTTTTTTAATGTGTAGTGTTTTACTAATAGTAATATTGAGAGAGCTAGCATAGCTGAAAGGATCCTTTTGTGTACACCGATCCTGGCACAGCAGGTTTAATGCTCTGGTGAGGCTTTTGTTTGAAATAAAATTCCGCTCAATGTCATAGTTGTTTAGAAGAAAGTGGACCACTGAACATAGCCCCTCCTTGTAGATGGCCTTAAGTGGTTTATGAAAGGTAAAAAAAAAAGTTATATTGATGGCAATATACGCTTCTGATTTCAATGAATCTTAGGTTAGCATTATAAACTTCATTTTTCTTTTCGCCGGATTCTAAGTGTGTGCGTGCGTGCCTGCGTGCGTGCGTGCGCGCGCGTACGCGTGTGTGTGTGTGTGTGTATATATATATATATATTTATATTTAAAATAAAAGGATCAAGTTCAATTTATTGTAAGGATCAAATATTTATTGATATTTGATTGAGAAGTAGGAGGCTTAGAAGAATTTCAAAATTGTAAATTGTAAAATCTTCTTTATTATTAGTGTTACAAATAAGTACATAAAACACAATTTGTTCAAAATGTCAAAATGTAACTTTTTCGGATTTATACTCTCCAACATTTTTCAATAAAAGGAATGTTGAAGTTATTATTTGAAAACGTAACTCTTAGGAGTGAGCGAGACTCTTTATTTCAAAAATAAAGAAACCAAATTCTTTGTTTAGTTTCCAATTGCAATCGGAAAAAATATTCATTCTAAGATGATTTTAGTTGGGGTTCGGTCGAGGTAGATTCAAAAAAACACAAATTTAAAAAATGTATTTTTTAATAAAGGATTATCTGCCAACGTTTCGGCTTTAGTATAATTCTCTATTATACTAATTTCAATTATTATTGTATTCTCATGACATTGTATTTCTACAGCCCTGAAGATGGATTACAATGTAAGCCGAAACGTTGGCAGATAATCCTTTATTAAAAAATACATTTTTTAAATATGTGTTTTTTTGGATCTACCTCGACCGAACCCCAACTAAAATCATGTTAGAATAATATCTACGGTCAACAAACTCTCCTTTTAAAAATATTCATTTTTTTCTTAATTGGGATGAGAAGAATGGGTATTTAGATGTAGACTAAAATTTATGAACGTAAACCTTCGATCTAATTGGTGTTACAAATAAGTTATACAAATATTAAAAGTGTTAAATTTAATTTTTGTAACAATTGAATTTTGTTACTTTTTCTTACGAAAAATGCTTTTTGGTAAAGATGTTTAAGTACGTAACTACTCCTAAGCCATTTACTCTTTTATAGGTTCATTTTTAATGAAACATGAGAAATCTGCTTATTTTTCGCTGATCCTAAGTATCAAATTGATGTTTATTAGCTATAATGCTATTTTCACTTCACGTCATCACTTTAATAATCTAAATTCCAGTAAGGAGATACAAGTAGACCTACCTTTAATTATTAGCTCTTTGAAAGGCTCTCATCCACTGTAAGCTGCTGAACAAAGCCTTCCCCGTGATTGCTACTTATGTGACGTCATTTCAAGTAACAGTTGTCCTCTACCATGCTCACCAAGTATAACCTTGCAATATTTGTTGATGGTTGGATGTATTTGATGCTGGGCAAAGGTTTGATGAAGGTACAGTTGTAGACTGCTGTAAGGTTTTTAATGTCAGAAATAACCCAGATCTTATGACTAAGATATTGCAGATGGTTTCCTTGACTTTTAGAGGAATTGCATATTTTTGGTTTATGACATTTACCCTGAGTCACTTAACATTCAATATTTTTTTTGTTTGTTTTTAAATTGTATTTACTTTTTTTTTTTTTCCTATAAGTAATGAGTGTTAAAATCATATTTGCTTATTTTATTACTCAATTCTGTATACTTTTTTTTATAATAAAAACTTTATTATTAATTACTTTCTAAATGTTTTTTTTTGTATCTAGTAATGTGCAGGTTAATAAATTCTGTATAAATAAGTATATTAACTTATCTTGTTTCCCCGGTTGTTATTCATTCAAGTCTCGAAAAAGTACAAAGTTATGGACTCTTTATTAACCGGAAGATTAAATCAATTAGGAAGATATTTCATATTTTTCTAACTCAGGTCTTATGATAATTCATCCGTTTGACTCACATATTTCTATTTCTCAATTGTTCTCCTAAGATCTCTTTAATTTTTATTTGGCTAGAAAAGCATTATACTGATTATTAAATTATTTGATGCCTATAGGCTAATTGACAATCCATGAAGAAATTTTTGAATAAATTTGTTAAAAGAATTTTATTTGAATAAAAACATTTCATTCATACTTAATACTCAGATTATAATATGAATTATTATTATTATAATATGANATATTAGTTAAAACCAGTCAATATAATATTTTAATAAAATACAAATGGATGGTAAATGTTTGGGGAAGTATCTAATGCTTGGGTGAATCTTCTGTTGAAGTCAGTCTCATTATTATAGATAAAAAAAACATTTTTCTCTAATGAAAAATATTTCACTTTCATAAATGTTTCTTCTTAGGATTTAGAAACATATTTGATACAATAGTTGTTGTTATTTATTAAATTGTTATCTAAGAGAATAATTTCAGATTTTGGCTTGTTATTATAATTTTTCTTCTCTTTTTATGTGACTGTCTAATTTTTATCTAAAATATTTTTTATTTTCCATTGTTGGTGCTGGGATGGAGTTGTTGCATTAAAGATAGTTACATTGGTCAGGTACCTATAATTCTATCTTATTTCCAAACAAACCTCTTATTTACCTCTCTATTTAATGTTTCACTGAAACGCCATTTACTCATATATTTAATGTAATTAACTTTTTTTTAGATAAGTGTTAGCCTCACACTTAGGGTCATGGAGGGAGTGGCTATCTACAGGTTGCCATCCCATTCTTAACATCCATGGCTCAGGACAAGCTTTTAGTGATAAATAAAAGATTGCCTTGGGCGGGATTCAGACCCGCAGCACCAGGATTGTGAGACCGAGATGGATCCTATGAGCTACCCTGGCACCCCCTTAATTAATTTTTGCATGTGCCAACATTTGTTATGTTTATATATATATA
>KZ806883.1:453445-469316 GCA_000696205.2 Oncopeltus fasciatus
TATATATATATATATAAGTAAATTTATAGATTTATTTAGCTACGTTATTAATCTGTAATATCTTTAGTGATAAGGTAAGATAAATGTTGCCATAAACTTTGTCTAAGTGTAGGGGCGGTGGGACATGTTTGTAGAAGGTCAACATTGGAAAATGGAGAACGTTGGCTGATGGCTACAAGTGAGGTGCAGTTACTTTTTGTGACGTCACAAAAGTAGCAACCCCGGGGGAAGGTTATATTTGGCTGGGCATTGTGGAAAAGATCCCTCCTAACCCGGCTCCTTCTCAAGCTGTGTTTGTTTGTGTGACCACGTGGTGTTGTGTGTTTCTTTGAAAATGGGCAAGAAGTCTAAATCTCAGGTTGATGAATCTAACGGACTTGAAGATGTTACAGAAACAATAGATGCTTCAGCGGAGCCTGCTACTTACGAAGATAGGATTAAACTGCTCAATCCCATTGCTAAACCTCTTGCTGGGAAGAAGCTTACTAAAAAAATTTTTAAACTTATTAAAAAAGGTATGTACACAATTGCTCAAGTAATTTATACTCATATTAGGGGTGACTAAAGAATTTTTATTTTTTGAGCAGTCCATTTTTCCAATTTATCAGGGATAAGAATGTTGTATTTTTAGTTTATTCATCTTTGTTCCATTTAGCATTAACTATAATAAAAGAAGGAGAAAAATAAACTAACAATTTTTTTAAATCTTTCCATTAACATTTTGTATTTCCATCCTTCACATGGCAGAAAATACCAAGAATACTGGCAATATTATTGACCTAATTATGTGGCATATTTGAATAGTAGAAAATCAAAAATGGAGTCAATTTTTTGTAGTGAGAAGAGACAGATGTTTCTGTTTAGTTTTTTTTTTTTTTTTTTTTTTATTCCCATTTAATTATTTATAATGAAGGGATAGACTACTTGCAGCCTACCTAAACTCCCTAGTCAATGACTTGAGACCCTGACTGATCTTGACTTAGCTAGCACCCCTAAAATTAAACTTTTTATAAAGCAAATTCCAATATAATTTACCAATTAGATTGTTCTCATTTTTAATGTTTTTCAATATTTTCCAATCCTTCCCACTTTATATCTAATTGTTGATCTGCAGTTACTCAGAGAGATTAATGATAGTTGTTAATAAATTGATCTACATACCCCTAGAGATCTTCCCTTCTATCCACACAAAACTTATCTAAAGGTGCACATATGTGTACTTTAAAATGATACATTTATAAAAAACTCGGAGTAAGTAAAAGGAAACTATCTTGAGTCTACCTAGATGTTGACTCATTAACTAAAGTATCTACATATATGTAGAAAATGAAACATTCGCGGCTGCGATATATAGTAATTTAGAACAGGTGGGATATAGATTGTAGTGGAAGAAAAAAAGTCTCTTCGTTCCTCACTGAAGAAGAGTGTGAAATCCCTGAAAATTTTACTCTTTGTGATTTTTTTTCTTTTTGTGTCTTCTATGTATATTTGTATGTATATCCAACATGAAAATCATTTCAGTAATTTTCAGTCTAAAGTTTTAATAATTTTTTTACACTAGATTAGCTATGAATCTAATAAATGGCTGTTCCTTTTGCTTAGACTCCCATCTTTTCAGCATAAAATACTTCTCTATAGGATTACTGTTAGAGATGTGATGAAAATTAAGTGAACATAAAAAAGTAAATGTTATATTGTTGGGGTTCGGTCAAGGTAGTAATATTTTACAGGTATTGGTAATGAATTTGGGGAAGACTTTTTCCGCCCTGCATTTTAACAAAAAGATTAAATGTTGATTGTTAGTGGCTAATGTTTTATGTAACAAGATTAGTTTATTAAGGGGCTTACTGATTTGGTTTTAAACTAACGAAAGAAACCATTTAACTTCAATGGTGAGTTAGTATCCTCCTGGCTGGTAGTATCAACCTCAAGTGTAGGGATGATGTTAAGTTGTTGCCGTTTTTTGGTGGTGGTGTGACTGCAGGGGAGATCTGGAAGTCCATGTTGAGTGCCTGGAGTCTGGTGAGAGGTCTATGTAAAGAGCTGGACATTGTAGGAACACCCCAAGCTTTGTTATAAGTTCAAATGGAGAGTTTTTGACCATAGAATTATTAGTAGATCCAAAGAATAAAAAAAAAATCTACTACCTTGACCGAACACCAACAAAATAACATCTACTAATAATCTCCACGGTCAAAAACTCTCCATGTTGAAAAGTAAATCTTAATATGTTAGTCAAAGTAGCCCAAACTCCAGGTTGACAAGTCTAACCATTAATTTTATAAATATGGTTGGACTCTCGACACTAGTGCGGGGAATTTAATAACTTATCAGACTTGTCTCGGTAGCATAAGTGGTAAATGCACCGGCCCGGATAGCAGGGGATCCAGGTTCGAGTCCTGGCTGGGACAGTTAGATTTTTTATTCTGTTCCCTTGCACTAAAAATTATCTAACCATTAATGTTTTAGCTTTTAACTTCTTTGAGGTTGACGAATCAAGTTCATATGAAATTAGTCACTTTTGGGAACGTAGGTCATAAATTTGGTTCAACTGTGTCTGATAAATGTTTGAATATTAGGGTTACTACTTATTATTATTATATTGTTATTACTTTTTTTTTTTTTTTTTTTTTTTTAATTTTCTCATACTCAGTATCATAATATTACAGTATTTTATTTTTATTTTCCATCCAAGAATACAAATAAAAATCTTAGGAGGAAGGATGGTGTAAACAGGAAGTATTGATTTTTTTTTAGCTACTGATCAGTTAAAATTATATTTTACCTTAGGAGGTGAGTTAATGATGTCATGTTGATGTACTTATTTTTAGTAAACTCTTAATATGGCAAGATTTATGTAAAGTTTTCTAATTAACATAAATATTATTTTAAATAAAGGGCATTGTGCAGAAGTGAACTAATTAAACTAAGCAAATTCCTCAGCAACACATGTAATCCTCCACTCTATTTGACCCAAATTTGCTCACTTAAATTCAGCTTTTTTTTTTTTTTCGTGTATGTGTATTTAAAAACAATATGTCAATTGACATTAGGAAAACAAGTATTTGAGGCTCCTAGACATTAAAATATGTGGCTCTGTTAAACAAACCTACTCTTCTAATTCTCTTTTATTCTATATAATTTCTAAAATGTTTCTTTTGTCAGTAAATAAAAGTTCAGTTAGTATGATCAAAGAAAGTGAAAAATCTGCCTTGGAAACATTTTTCCTTGGAAAAAATTCACTTTTAAAAAAATACTGAGAAAGGTAGTATGTAGTAAAAGCTTGTGAGTAAGGTATATTATATTAAAAGGTTATTTCCACCACCAATTAATATAGAACTATCATACCTTCTATTATCCGTCTTCATTGGTTTCTGCAAACCATCTTCGGTTGGCAAGCGCTTTCGGACATTGTCCATCTTCGTGGCCGAATACATGTGTTCACTGTCACTGTCTGTATTCAACTTGAATACTGAGTTGAATACAGATAGTTACAGTGAACGCATGTATTCGGCCAGAAGATGGACAATGTCCGAAAGCGCTCACCAACAGATGGTTTGCAGAAACCAATGAAGATGGACAATGGAATGTATGACAGTTCCTTGGCATCAACCTAGGCTGCCTGCATGGGATGCGCAGTTTGTGATGCTTNAGATAATTTTTAGTGCAAGGGAACAGAATAAAAAATCTAACTGTCCCAGCCAGGACTCGAACCTGGATCCCCTGCTATCCGGGCCGGTGCATTTGCCACTTATGCTACCGAGAAAAGTCTGATAAGTTATTAAATTCCCCGCACTAGTGTCGAGAGTCCATCGGCCCGGATAGCAGGGGATCCAGGTTCGAGTCCTGGCTGGGACAGTTAGATTTTTTATTCTGTTCCCTTGCACTAAAAATTATCTAGATAGTATATTATATTGTTCAAATAACTTGAATTATATTAACTGTGGTTCATCATATTATTTCTAATAAACTGGTTTTTTTTTTCTGATCTGGACAAACTTTTATTAAGTAATCTCCTTTTATTTTATTTTGAGACTGTTTTTAAGTTGCCATATCATTTTCATTAATTCAATTTATTCATATGCTCATTTTTATTTTAATGTATTTTTTTTCTTGTAAATGTTATTACTTTTCTTTCTTTTTCTGTTAAATTCTGAGCCTTATTGAATTGTCCAAAACTCAATATTTGAATTGTAAATTACAAATTAATTTGTTTAATTTTTTTAAATAGTATTTCATTCTTTGTTTTAATTTTGTTTTTTGTTCACTTATAATTAATATATATAGATTAGATTATTTTCAAAATTGTCATCCGATTATTATTTTACTTGTTCACTTTGGGGAAAACTTTTTATTTGAAAGATGGTTTTATGTACATTATAAAGATGCTTAATAAGGATTTAATCAGAATTGCTATACTAAGTTTAGCTTAAAGAAAGTTTTTTTAGTAAAATTGTCAATCATAAAATGATTTTTTATTATTTTCTAGTTATTTACAAAATTAGGATAAATAAATAGATACTTCTTGCTCATAGAAGATTATATTACTTAACTGTAACCACTACTTAAATGTTAAATTTTTTCTTCTTTTTTTTTTCAGCTTGCAAAGACAGGAATAACTTCTTTGATGGTCTCAGACAGGTTCAGTATAGACTTCGAAAAGGAGAAACAGGGTAAATATTTCAGTTATCTTATTTTTATGCTGAATGGAGCAAAACATAGTCTTATCGCATAATATTAATTGGTGAAGTCAATGTTACAGAAACATTAGAAAAATTGATCAGGTATATACCCATGAAAAGGCTTTTTATCAGCTAAATTAGGATTATATGTCTATTACTTTACAATTCCTGTTTATAATCTAAAAATCAAGAATGAAACGGTCTATTTCATCTTGATGATTACAATGCATTTGCTTGGAATGTTTTATAAACGCCAAAGCACATATTCATTAGACCAAAAGTTCTTTAAGTCTAATACATTCTTTTGTACAAAATATAAGGTGGATAAGAGAAAAGAAACGATCTGTTAAATAAACAAAAATTAATAATATTAAGTCAATTATTGTCACTTTTCAAAGGTTTTAGAACAAAAAACCTATCTGTGCCCATCCGAGTTACTTCAAAATCTTGTGGAATGCAGGCATTTTATTTATAATGCTTTTTCAGCATCATCATTACTATTCTTTCTCTACCTCCTTAGTGCCTTTCAGTGTGGAGGCGCCTCATTCTAGGCAAACCAAGCCTCCCGATCCTGTGCCTGCACCCTCAAGGCATTTTAATTTTTGCCAATCTTCTCTCCCAATCTTGAGATGTAATCAGTTTATTGAGTTCTGGGACGTTTTCCTGTTGGTCAGGACTCAAAGTATTTCCTTGCATCCCGGTCCTCATTCATCCAGCAGAGATATCTGAATCATCTAAGTTGCCTCTTTACAAGGCTGTCCTTTAAGTGAGCCAACCCCTAGCTGCTCTCTAATCCTATTATTCCTGACAAGGTCTCTTCTGGTTCATCTCGATCCTTTAAGGATGTACCTCATTTTCATTGCAGTAACTCTGCTTAGGTGCTTATCTATTGGTACCTAACTTTCACTTTCACATAGAAGAGTAGGTAGGTTAAACAGCGTTTAAGATATGCAGCTTTACATTTTTCTCCACCCCCTTTTCCCTATACCTCAATCCTATAGAAATTTCAGAATAGATGAGAACTTCTTTATCTAAACAAACTTCTCCATGGCCCTTTTTCTTCACTTGGCTGATGCCCATTAGATCTATCCTGTAGACTTCATTTCCTCCACCAATTCCTCTTCCTTTCCCGTCAACATTTTGATATTCCATATTCCAAATCTCATATCTTTTCAAGGGCCGTGTTGTAACCGGTCAGTCTGCCCATATCCGAGGCAAGTGAGTCATCTATTCTCTGAGTGATTGGACCAGTAGAAAAGACCATGTATCCTCGGGAGATCAACATTAATTGTGATAATATTTGTATTTTTTGTTATTGTGCCACTTTTTAACTGAAATTTCCTGCTATATTGTACCATTTCATCTTGTTTCTATTTTATATATGTTACCTTGGCAGGATTACCATATCTAATGTACCCACCATGGTGCATTTATATACAATAGATATTGTCAGTAAATGTCAAACAGTGTACATTTATTGAGTGTCAAGTCCAATACTCCCTTCAAGTAATTTGTGAATAACTTAAGCTGTTTGTTCTGGTTCTTGTCTTATGAACTTACAGCAAATTTCATCACTAGCTCTGAGTGGCTCTTGTCACCATATTCATTAAAAAGCATTTTTGTTTACAATTTTCTCCAATATATTCTCTCGGAAAGACAGAAATGAAAATATCTTTTGGGAGAGTGGGATATATTATAATGAACTGATTTTTTTTTTTTTCATTCAATGAACCTCAAGTATTTAATTTCAACAAAATAAATATTAGCTGTACAACCTCAACGAATGTATATTCTCAAATAAATTCTTTTTTTTTTTTTTTTTTAATCATTATTAAGGATTAAAAATTAAACAATTTCCCCAAATTCTTTGAACCGAAATATTTAAAGAAAATAATAAATAATATCCCTAAATTAATTTTAGTTTATAATTAGAGTTATTGGTTGACATGTACAATACAGTACAATTACTACATTGAAGCTAAGTGCATAGCTAATTAGTATTGTTACTATTTATATTTAATTTAAACTGATAATTTCTTATATTAAGAATTTTTATTTTATAGGCTTGTGATCTTTGCTGGAGATGTTTACCCTATGGACATCATGATCCACTTGCCTGCAGTCTGTGAAGATGCAGACATTCCTTATTGCTATGTTCCTTCTAGGAAAGACATTGGCCTTGCTATGGGGGTCAACAGGACAGTAATAGCCGTTATGATCAAAGAGAAAGAAGATTATGCTGAATCATACAATGAGGTTATGAGTGAAATTAAACTCCTTCCCATTCCTTGGTAGTTATAAGATGTATATATTTAGATTAAGATTTTATTGTAAATATATTATCACTGTAAATTAATTTTTTTTAATAAGAATTGTTTGGTTTAGAATTTAAAGTGTATTTTGTATTATTTTCATTCTGAGTGCTTATTTTACAATTGTACGATGAACTAAATAAATAAATATATATATATTTCTATCCAATCCAGGCTTTGAAATGAAAATGAAATCACCAACATTTTGCATAAAAGTGTGTGCTTGTGTCTACATTTTATATATGTGAGGCCAAAGTTCAAATTCAATCATAATAATTGAAAACACAAAAATCTATATTCTAATTATTTTTTAAATAGAAAAATAAATTGTTAACTTTATATGTATGTGTGCCTGTTACCCATCTCCCTGAAACCAATGTACTTTTACCCCTTTTCTTGGAAAACCATCATTTTGTCACTGAAGAAGTTCTGTGATTTCTGGGTGAAAACTGAACCTAGTGATTATCACAGGCCTCTTTTGATGTCAGCATTACACCATTTAAAGAGTTCTGCAAAGAATGATAGGAATGGTAGTCAGATAGGAGGAGGCCCGAATCAACTTCCTTGGCATCATCTAAAAGGTCATTTCCACCTCCAATGAATATAAAACTGTCATACCTTCTATTATCCCTCTTCATTGGTTTCTGCAAACCATCTGTTGGCAAGCGCTTTCGGACATTGTCCATCTTCTGGCCGAATATATGCGTTCACTGTCATTGTCTGTATTCAACTTGAATACTGAGTTGAATACAGATAGTTACAGTGAACGCATGTATTCGGCCAGAAGATGGACAATGTCCGAAAGCGCTCACCAACAGATGGTTTGCAGAAACCAATGAAGATGGACAATGGAATGTATGACAGTTCCTTGGCATCAACCTAGGCTGCCTGCATGGGATGCGCAGTTTGTGATGCTTCTCCAAGCATTGACCTGTTTTTACACTTTATTGTCATAAATGATACACTTTTCATCACCTGTAATCATCATATCAATAAGGCTCAATTTTATTTCATTTACAAATAGATACTCAATCCATTAATTTTTTTTAATTACTAATTTATGTGGAATGGGTTTCAAACTTATTTTGATATCCAGTTTTACCTAAATGGCACAAAACTCATGATGTTTAGTTCCTTAATGATTTGTCAATCTGCTTTGTTATTTAGAAAAATTTCATCATATTTTTCAGTGATTAGCTGTCATGGGTAATCATTATATCAAAACTAGTGGAGCAAAATTAAGCAAATAAAAAATTATCTTTGAGAATCTCTATTTTCAAAGTACAATGACTTTAGACTAAATAAAACCACCTTTATAAATAGAAGGTTCTCTGGCCTTTGCCCAGATAAATGTTTCATAGTGTATCTTCACTGATTGAGAAAACAGATAAGGAACATTAAACCTACCTAATGAAGTAAAACAAAATAAAAATTATTTTATCCCTAATCTAATATTTTTCAGGTATATATATATATATCGTGACCAACAGTCATGGATTTAGCCCCTGCAGAGCTATAGTCTCTCCCCATCATCCTATTTGGCCTAAAATTTAGGCCAAAACATTGGCGAAAAAAAAAACTTTTTTTGGTTACATAAGATATCTCCAAATTAACAAAGTATTAGAATGAAGATATGTTAGTATTGTAAAATTTGGTTGGATGAGAGTAAGGGATTCCTGAAACACTATCATTTGTGGCAATTTGATGATCACATGGTCATAATTATATTTTAACAGAATAAAGATTGTTTTATACTAGTAAAATAATTATTCAAAAATAAATTCTGTTAATAAACCAAATTGTAACAATAGGAGTGGGGACAGATCCGGAATTTAACTCTTGATTAAAAAAGATTATTAAAACTGTAGTGAAAAATGATTCTAAAACACCATATAATTTTGTAATTAACTTCAAAATCAATATTTCAATAGATGTAATAAACTATTTAGATTAATGGTTGATCAGGTGCAAGCATTTATGTGTGACTCAAAATTTGATTTGTTGATGCTTGTCTGGGGCCAGACTCGAACCCGTGGGATTCAGGGACCAGATAGGATTCCCTCGGTACCCATAAAAAGTAGGGTTCACATGAAATGTTTAATTCAAATATAAATATAAATTTTTGAGGATTCATTAAGTTCCAGCATAACAGGCTTATTTATGAATTCACCAGCTTCCATTGGACATGTGTCTGTAGGTTGGATTGTTTTTTGTTTTATATTAACATAAATAAAAGTATTTATGACAAAATTTTTCAGAAACAACTGAACATTTGTATTAACTTTCTTTATAAAATTGCTTAAATTGCAGTCGCTCTCTTAGTTCACATCCCCATAATTGTAAACAAATAGATGATTTTCTATTTCATGTAGTTTCAATAATTATATTTAATTTTCTGAAATTTGTATATAGATTCATATTAAAATAATAGTAACTATAATAATGGATCATGAAATTTTCCGAGTTCTTAAATAAAATGAAACACTACTTTAAAGTTTAAAAGCTCCATAAATTATTTATGATTGGCTACACTTGTAAAATGTTCCTCAGAAGTAAGGAGAAATACAGTAAAAATTTCGTAAGGTTTATTTTTTTTTACTTCTAATTTCAAAAATACCTCCTTGGGTTTAAATTTAAATGAAAGAGAAAGTTTCATTACCGTGAATTTATTCATAAATTCATTACATTACTGACGTAATTTATAACTATCAAATGCTTCCTTTAAAGACATTTGAATGCTAGGAAAATAAGTATCATCATTTTTTAGGGCATAGTTAAAGTACAAAGATTTGATGAGGTTCAATAGAAGTGAAATGTAGTACATGAGGGTTTTGGGTTCCCCGAGAAGTAAAACAGTCACACTGTGGGGCTCAGTCACTGTGGATATAGTTCTTAAAACGCCTCCGATTATGTCCTCTCTCTCAAACCTGAGCGACAGTTTGGCTGAGGATAGGGCTCGAATTAATTCAGCTGGCCCTTCGTACCTGCAACAATGCTTACAAGTTAATAACTCAAAAACTAAGTCCACCTAGTACAGAATATGAGGTTAGTTCCACCCCCTTAATATACATATGGAAATATATCTTCAAAGAAGTGAGATGAATTAAATTAAGGTACAATATTTATGTAGTGTTCTAAATGTTAATTATTCATTGGTAAATTTAATAATACAAGTAAAATAGTTTGCGAGAGCAACAATAGACTACATGAAACCTCCTGTTCCACAAGAGAGTGCTACAAATCAACTATTTCAGAATTGAACATTAACAGAGTACAGCTATTGAAGACGGTTTTTATATAAAATAAATAACTACCTTTAAAAAAAACATATTCAACAGGCAGATCTGTGTAAATGAAGTATATTTCCCATGTTTCATTAAACATGTACATAAATGATAAATTATGTCATATAAGCCGGAAAGAGTAAGTGAAAAAGGAATGAAAACACTTGTTAGTGTGTGTGTGTGTGTATATATATATATTTCATTTGCTTGTATAAACTCTTTTGGAAAAAAAAATCAAATCAAATTATATATTAAGGCTTCTTTTTGCAAACCGTTGGGTTAGTATGTTAATTGGTGAAAGCAGACGGTTTAGAACAAAGCCAAAATTTAAACTTAATTTCTTCATTAGTATTAGCCTTATGAAAAAGTTGAAATAATACGTAATGTGAAATATAATTTTAAAATATTTTTATTCTATAAAGATTTTCCAAA
Source organism: Oncopeltus fasciatus (assembly GCA_000696205.2). Taxonomy (NCBI): domain Eukaryota; kingdom Metazoa; phylum Arthropoda; class Insecta; order Hemiptera; family Lygaeidae; genus Oncopeltus; species Oncopeltus fasciatus. The sequence goes on from KZ806883.1 coordinate 464,156, forward strand.
AAATTATCAGTATTTAAACTTTTTATGGTAGACTGTTAAAATTGTTATTAATTAAGATAAGAAAAGGTTCTCTTTTATTTCCCTGCCATACTAAAGCAAACATTAGCAGTCTTACATTTTACACTCATTTCTCTCTCCTGCTTGTAACTCAGAGTTACACTTATGTAATACTCATTTGGAATATTGAAACCAAGTACGATATATGGGTTTTTCTATGTTTCAAACACAGGCGAATAAATCTAAATGAGAAAAAAATGAGTCAGTACAAATATTCCAGGAGGCAGTCTGCCAGTATTCCTTAACAACATAGCGCTCCCTTCATTTCATAGAGTTCACTATCATGATTTCCATCTCCACTCTAATCTAACCTGTATATATGTGTATAATAGAAAAATCTGTACCTTTAACAAAACTTCATTTATCTCTGCGTCCGATTTTATTCTCTCAGAATTATCCAAATACTATACCAGCCTCCAATCCCATTACCCTTCCAGAGGCCTCAAGAAAAGCTGGTTGAGACCATCCTAATTACACTCGTCAGGAAGTGAATGCAAAGGCATCTCTCACCCCATCCTAATACTCTATCCTTGCCATGTAATTAATCAGTAAATAGTGTAATCTATATAAATATTAATTTAGTTGTGGTTTATTATCCCACGTACATTTTAAACAATTAATGAGAGAGAATCGATCAAAACAATCTATCTGTCCCAGCCAGGACTAGAACCTGGATCTCCTAACCCACGAATAAAACGATGTATTCGTCTTTCTCGTGGGTTAGGCTCTCGCTATTGTGGTGGGAATTTTATAAGTTATTTAGCTCGTCCCGGTGGTGTAATAAAAACATACCGGCCCGGAAAGCAGGAGATCCAATTTCGAGTACTGGCTGGGACACATAGATTTATTTTTGTTCTATTCCCTCTCATTAATTGTGTAATCTATATATTTTGCAGGAAATAGTCAACAATAAATAATAAATGCAAAAATGTAATCAGAGTAAAATGTAATTGTCTATCATTTATGTCCTATGAACACAAAATATATACAATAAGGAAGACATACAAGAAATGCAAAGGGAGCCAGAAAAAAAAATCTTACTGCCTCAGCCAGGACACGAACCCGGGTCTCCGCTTTCCGGGTAAGTATGCCGACCACGGCACAACCGAGGCAGGCTAGATCATTTTTAAACTCCTCGCACTTTACTCCGATTCGGTCGTAAGATTTTTTTTTTCTGGCTCTCTTTGCATTTCTTGTGTAAAATTCAACGTGGGATCACATACCACAACTAAAATAATTATTTAAAAAAAGAAATAAGGAAGATATTTATAAATTAAGAAGGAGCATTAAAAAGCTCCTTTCTCTACCCCTCCTCTCCGAACTGTCTAGGGAAAGCCTCAGCAACATTTTACAGTCCTTCTAAGCTATTATGATCAAGTACCTCATCTACTCTTAATGTTTAAGCCAGAATTTTTTTTTTTTTTTTTTGTATTTATCTCTTTAATTCTTCCCAATTAAAATCATTCAACTTTTCGTTAATTGCGAATTATCTTTTGCCTTTCCAGTTTTTTTAGAAGAATGATCTCTTGTAATTCAACAAGTTCTGAGAATTTAGGGACTTATTTTAATTTCATTTTTGATATACAAATAGAATTTTATTTTGAAATTTCAATAATAATATAATTGTGTGTAATTTACTTTAAGTAAATGAAAAGGTTAATTTTTCTTTTGATTCCGTTTAAAGAATAAATTATCCGCTGTCTTCTCGTGTCATCGACTGGTGTCCAAAGAGTGAAGGTTGGAACCTCCCCCCACCACCACAGATCCTGAGGACTCCGTCACCTCAGCAACATTTCACCCCACTACCTCGATCATCACACCATCGCCACTCGACTATGTCTGCTAACAAACTTCATCTTTCGGAATGTTATCATTATAATAAAGGATTTCAACGCATAGTAATGAACTATCATTTCGACAAAAAATATATTTCTTTAACATCTGCAACCTTTGTGTATACCATAAATGGTATTTAAATGTATATAGTTTATTTTTGTTTTACATTTTAACTCTGTATAAAAACTAATAACTCTTATTTTCTTTGGCTTTAATTTCATTAAATAAAGAATTCCATTTTTTTAAAATGTGTTTAATTATAAATTCAACTCTTTATTATTTGGAAATCATTTTTAATTATAATATTATCAAAATTTTACTTTTGATTTGCTTCAATAAATCATTTTCACATGTTCATTTATTGGAAAGGTTGTTTTTCTTTAATCTCCCGTATTATTACTTTAATGGTACATGAATTAATTCAAGCAATTGAATTAATTTGATCAAAATAATATCTTTTTTTAACAATCTGGTAAAATTGATTGTTTTTTTTTTCCGTTTTATTGTTTTAATACTTTCAACTTTTAGGTTGTTCTATTTTGGTTCAGCATACCCTTACCAAATATATTTCTTCCTTAATTCACCCTTGTGCTCTCAGCTACCACCCCTCCTCTGGTCCTCTCGTTCTGAAGTTATCGTCCCCAATTGGAACCGGCAACTTTCAGGGGAGAGATTTGCTTTCGATCGGGAAAAGCCACGCAGCACTTAACCATATCCATCTTTTGTATTTTCAGTTTCTTCTTCCGGGTTGGACCGTGTTAAGTTGTTATTTGCCGAGCTTTCACACATCATGTGATGGCTTCTTCAGGGCTGAATAGAGAATGAGAGTTGTAAAAGAGAGATTTAAAAATCCAGGTGGTATATAATTACTCTTTTACAACTCTCATTCTCTTTTCAGCCCTGAAGAAGCCATCACATGATGTGCGAAAGCTCGGCAAATAACAACAACTTAACACGGTCAAACCCGGAAGAAGAAACGGTAAATGCATCTGACGACCGTCGAAGCCGAAGTGAACATATCCGCCTTTATCATACCTACTGTTATCCGTCTTCATTAGTTTCTGGAAACCATCTTCTGTTGGCGAGCGCTTTCGGAAATTGTCCATCCTCGTGGCCGAATACATGTGTTCACTGTCACTGTCTGTATTCAACTGCCTTTGTATTCGGCCACGAGGTTGGACAATGTCCGAAAGCGCTCGCCAACAGAAGATGGTTTGTAGAAACCAATGAAGACGGATAAAAGAAGGTATGATAGTTCTATATTCATTGGTAGTCATAATAACCTTTTAGATTATTATGTCCATCTTTAATGGGACATTAGTGATTTTCTTAGTGTAGGGAGCTACAGCATAACTTATTTTCGAGATATTGTCTTACTCCCGTGAATACATATGGAATCGTTTAAATGTAAAAACAGCAATCCCTGGAGAAAACTTACCGGAAGTTGTACAGCTCTATGGCTAACTTCTCGCATTTGACAGACATGTTGACCAGCTCAAGTTGGGATTGGAGTTGAAGCGAATCGCCATTCCCACTCTTCCTCCCCCTTACCAAGCCCAGAGGTCGTATTTCCTGAGGCCCGTGGAGAGCCAGGCCCCGCCCTTCCAGGCTCATCTTCACAGGCAGGAAGCCAAGGATCTTCCTATCGATGCTGTAGCGGAAGTCGTCCAGGACACGGGGGGTGGAGAACTCCTCCTCAGCCTTTGCCAGGACCTTGAGGAGCAGGCGTCGGAGGCTGTCTTCTGGTACACGCTCCCCTCGTAGGCCCACGGCGCAGAACAGCAACAGGAGAACTCGCCACATGCTTGCGACAGACTGACGCTCTTCAGACAATCGAGTTTTACAGCTTTTTTAATTATATTTAATTAGTAACTTTTGTGATAACTCATCGAGTAGGAGATAACAATGTTTTCTCTATTATTCTCCACATCTTAATAACTTTTCAATAGGTGTTACTAATTTCGCTCGATACTTAAAGTAAAAACAGTTCTAAAATAATTTGAGGAAAATAAATCTTTAAAAATAAAAAGGAACTGGATTAACAAATAAAATTTCTCTTACATACAAAAAAATTTTTTTTAAAAACAACTATTTGTAGCTTCTTTAAAATTTAGAGTTCATACCCTCTTTCCCTCCTTCCTAATTGTTGCGGGTAATTTGAGTTTCATGGTTCTTAACTAAATATCCAGCTTGCTGCTTATTGCTTAAAAAAAAAAAAAAAAAAAAAAAAAGTTGGTTTTACTAGCTCTTGACATTTCAGTAATCCCCACTCCTGTTGGGACCAACAAACTTTTATACTTGATTTATCTTGAGTTTTCATGATTTCCAAACCTCACCTCTCAGTCATAGACATTCGATCCAGGTGGCCTCTCTCGCCTTCATGACACACCTGAAGATGGCTTACAATGTAAGCCGAAACGTCGAAAGATAATTTAAAAAATACTTATTTCTTTAAAACTGTTTTTTTTTTTTTTTTTGATCAACCGAATCCCAACAAAAAACTACTACTAATAATCACTATGGTCAAAACTCTATTTGTAAAATTAATACTGTTAGAGTCCACATTCATTACCTTCCACATTGGTTGAAATGGATGGTTGATTTGATATTTCAATATATAATAAAAGGAAGAATAATTAATCGAAAAAACAAAGATATAAAACTAAAAACTTTGATTTAATAAAGAGAAGAGAAACCACCGAGTAGTTAAAACTATAAGTGGCCAAGACAGCTCGTAATATTTAATATTACATTTTAAAATTTACCTTGAATTTTATTTAGTAATTAATATGAATATGTCCTTTAATTATATGCATATATATATATATTGTGGCGGCGTTTTCGCTGGTTCGAAATTGGTAAATAATAATAAATATTTAATATTGAAAATAAAAGAAAAAGAAAGAAAAATAGAATGTAAGAGGTAACAACTTACAAGGTAGTTTCAGCAGACAGCTAGGTCCTCTCACTGGTCTGCAGTTTTTCCTCCAAAGCGGCCCTGAAATTAAAGGTCTCTAACTCGGCCAAGAGAAAAACCCAAAAATTCAGAGCACTTACCTTCTGGGAATGCGTGGCAGCCGTGAGTGAACGAAGAGAAGTGGACTGTATTATGAATTGGAGGCGCATAAGGCGGCACGAAATACTAAGACTTTTATACTTTAAAACACTTTGTATTTACTGGAAGCAGAGTGGTTTCTGGAAACTGGAAGCAGAGTTCTCCAATGAGAGCTGGAAGCAGAGTGTCTCCTGTGAGAGCTGGAAGCAGAGT
>KZ806883.1:475303-500064 GCA_000696205.2 Oncopeltus fasciatus
AGGTAAATAATCTAAAAGGTTATTTTCACTACCAATGAATATAGAACTATCATACCTTCTATTATCCGTCTTCATTGGTTTCTGCAAAACGGGACTCCAACTACGCAAACCATCTGCAAGACAACGGGCACGACCTCACCGACATACAAACAACCATGACGTAGCTACATAAACAACAGAAGGGGCGGAAGATGGACATTTTAGAAAATATGGAAATTTACAAAACAAGGACCACTGACAATAACATCATTAACGAATAACTTAACACACAATCTGACACCATATTTAGACCGCTACTGTTACTAAAACGAACACACAAACGTAAACGAACAGACGACACACAAACCGAAAACAATGCAAAAAGACATAAGACTGTATAATCCATAGTCAGACACTAGCAAACACAAACACATTTACAAAAAACTTTCGAAAGACTTATAACACCTTATACCTCGCGCGTGTGACAGACCTTATCGCCGACAAAGCGACCGTTACAGATATACCTGACGAATCCGACTAACCCACAGAATACAAACGCAGTTGAATACAGACAGTGACAGTGAACACAAGTATTCGGCCAGAAAATGGACAATGTCCGAAAGCGCTCGCCAACAGAAGATGGTTTGCAGAAACCAATGAAGACGGATAATAGAAGGTATGATAGTTCTATATTCATTGGTAGTGAAAATAACCTTTTAGATTATTTGCCTAATAAATTAAATGCTAAAGATAACAAACAACCTGATAAGGAAATAAGCAATTTGATAAGATTCCACCACAGGGCCTGATAATCACTCTCACGATCTCTTATATTTCACCATTTCTATTTAAATAAATAAAAAATAAAATCAAAAACGTCTTTTTCTTTTTTGTGTGTTGTAGAAGTTTTGTGTATGTGTGTTTAGTCATTTTCAACTCCCGATGCACTTTAGCACTTGAAATAATATTTATTGTTTGCAGTTATCTATCAGTGATGAATTCAATGTAATAATGAAAATTATATCTGCGATCAAATATTACGCTGTACAATTAAATATTCATCAAGCTAAAAAAAATACTGATATTAATTTTTTTTTTCTCAACAGCAGTTGAAATTTATTTACATAGAACTTAAATAAGGATTTATGATTTTTTACTTCCAAAAATGGAAAATGCAACTCAGTCTCATAGAAAATTGTGTGTGTTTATGTAGATGAAGTTAAACCCAGGTGATGTCTTAGCTCAGAAACCACCTATAGACCATATTACAACAGTTTTTAACCAATTACATAAGACTGGATTAAGAAGTAAGCAGAGCAGTTGTGTGAGATTTTTCATGTTTCTTTGAAGTTGGAAACAAATAAGAGTAAATGAAGAAATTTAATTTAAAAATCAGAGAGGACAATGAATGCGAAAAGTATGATATTCCACTAAAAGATAATTGTTGTGTTGGGTTTCGCTCAAGGTTAATTAAAAAAAGTACCATTTTTAAGAAATGTGTATTTTTTTTATCGTCTGCCGACGTTAAACTTAATTAAATTAAAGAAAAACTCTCCATATGACCACTAAGTTTCGGCTTACATTGTACACCATCTTCAGGAATGTTGAAATACAATGTCAAAAAAAAAAAAAAACTTAAATGATTTACATTATTATTACATAAAATTTTGTAACTAAAGTAATGTGACATCAAATGCTGTAGAAAAATTCACCACACCTACCTATAATGAAGGCAAGAGGTAATACCTTGCCACCTTGATCAAATATTCATGACTGAGAGGTAGGGTTTGGTAATTAGGAAAAATTTTTAAGATGGGCGACATGGGCGGTGAAATGGTAGGAGGTAGGTACAAAGGGAGAGTGGCCTGCATCAAAGGGGCTTTACCAGGAAAAAAAGGTTGGACATTATTAACGATAAGTAGCTTAAAGAACTAGGAGGCAAGTCAGACAGGTTATATTTAGGTAATAAGTGTATTTGACAATGCGTGTTGTGTCAGGTAGTATTTTATTTATTAAAGAACCCCATTACAGTTCTTTATTAAATATCATCATCCATAGACACTCAATTATGATCTAAATTCTTTACCAATAGAAAACTACATTTTATGTCTATCAAGTCCTTTAAACTTTTTCGTAACTCCAATAACGAAGATATTACAATTATAAACTTTTGCCTCCCCATAACCCCCCCCCCTTATATCATTAGATTTTCTACAATTAATCAAAAATTATCATATTAATTTTAGTCAAAAATTAATTCCTTCAAGGATTTATAATAAAAAAAACAACTAAAATACTGGGATTTGGTTTCAATATTTTTAAAATGAGGTCCCACCCAACATTCAAAATTAAATTCTTAAATATATTTTTTAATATATCTTTGTGTGAAACAATATATGAAATATAAATGTTTCAAAATAATGTTTACACCCATTTTGTTTCATAATTTTCTTAACGATAATAATTATGAACATATATTATTAAGTATTCACCGTTTCTTCTTCCGGGTTGGACCGTGTCAAATTGTTGTTATTTGCAGAGTTTTCGCACATCATGTGATGGCTTCTTCAGGGCTGAAAAGAGAATTTTTTTTTTTAATTGGATAGTTATTTTAATACATATTAACACTTATCACCACTACTCTGAATGTTTTAAATTCAAGAATGTAAACAGTCTCTTCTTTCTCTGTCTAAAATAGACATTCCTAAATTTTATGATAACTCCTGTTATCAGAATTTTGACATGATTTTCTGCATTTGACACTTAAAATGACTCTGTAATGAGGTCTTTTTTTGACCAATTTTCTAGTTACCGTTTCTAAGAGCAATTCTTTGGAATCTATTATTTGCTACTGCCTAAACGCAATACTTCAATTTCATTTAATATTCAGAAAATTCTCCAGCTGTTTCAGATCCCTCTGACCACTGTGTCAACCCTTCTCTTTTCAGCCCTGAAGAAGCCATCACATGATGTGCGAAAGCTCGGCAAATAACACCAATTTGACACGGTCCAACCCGGAAGAAGAAACGGTAAATACATCTGACGACCGTCGAAGCCTACGTGAACATATATTATTAAGTTAAAATTTGGCCTCCCTTAAAACCTCTCCATACATTCGACCAATTTAAGTCATTAACCAAAAAGGGAGTGAGAGACCTTTTTGCAGGAAAGGAAGGTGTATAGCGAGGGAAGTTTAAAGTCAAGCTACTAGTGATGGGAGATGTATTTTAAATTCCATCATGCAGGAGCTGACTAAGCTAATAAACACGCAATTATAATCTACATTGCTAGCCTTTTCATGACATAAAATGTCCCAGTACATAGAAAACAAACAACTCATCGGTACTTTACAGTCTGGTTTTGAATTGGATTTCCCGATCAATCCACTCCAGTTAGGAGTACTTGTGATATTCAATGTACGACTGAGAAGCAAAAAATCACAATTCTTATTCTACTTCTCCCAAGCTTTCAACACTGTTGACCACTCCTTTCCAAACTTAAAAGATCTTTTCTTCTTCAACAGTGTGTTTGGTTTTATTCATTTTTTTTCCCCTATCGTTTCCAAGTGTGTCCTGGTCAGTTCAGGACAAACTAATATCAAATGACAGAAAATTGAAGGCAATTGCATCAAGTTAGGTTTCATTGGCACTAATTTATTTCTCTTCCTCTGTTCAAAAACTTGGAGATCAAAACCTTTCTTGGAATCTCACACTCTTCAAATGTCAGTGTTAAATTCCCTTCTATAAAAGAACAGTATTCAAATTTTAACTGTAAGTGATTTGGTTAATTAGGATTGTTTATTTTTAGTTTGCAAATACAGTAGTATTTTTATATAATTAGTAAATCATAATTACTTCTTCCTCTTTACTTACTTTACATCAAATAATTTATTTAGTTATAATTTTCCTTTAGTCATTATTTATTATTTCTTTGTCTATAGCAATTTATTACTTAAAAAAATTATAGTCCTATAATTTTTTTTATTTGAAAATTCTTTAAACCCCCACTTTCCTTTTGTCCATTAGTGAAATGTTTAATTGCAGTCCATATGCAGGAATATTATTAAATACTGAATTCAGTTTTTCCATTTAAAAAAGAATGTATGGCATTCTCAAACTAGTGGAATACTCTCCCACAGACATCATTGGTGAAACCAACAAAAATGAGTTCAGGAATCTTAAAACAAAAACACTCTATAGAAGCTTGATTTCGAATTGTATCATGATCGTTAAACATTACTACATATGTAATATTATAACTAAGTTAGTCATAAACTTAAATAAAAACCAGGAAAGAGTTAGTCTTTCCCTTTGCTTTAATTTTGCTCAAAAACGATAAAGCTACTCTTCTCACCAAAGATAGATTTTTTTTTTTTTTCAAATTGCATTATGCACCATAAGATGGTGCAACCTATAGAGCTACAAATAGTGATAAAGTTCACTATTTTACTTTAACAAATAGATATAAAGGCTTTCGTTAGTTAATAGTTTGATTTCAACTTAAAAGACTGAAAACTTTTCTACTTTTATGCATTATTTTCTGAACTACAAATAATATATTTAAAATTACTAAACGAGTTACTCTGGGAGGATACAATAAGTTTAGAGAACAAAAATTGTTTATAAACCATTATTGATATATAAATTACATTGGAGATAGGTTTAATAAAGATTTAGATTTTCCTCGAGGACTGCTGGCTGCATTAAAAATTCTGACACAGTGGTCAGAGGGAACTGAAACAGCTGGAGAATTTTCTGAATATTAAATGAAATTGAAGTATTGCATTTAGGCAGTAGCAAATAATAGATTCCAAAGAATTGCTCTTAGAAACGGTAACTAGAAAATTGGTCAAAAAAAGACCTCATTACAGAGCCATTTTAAGTGTCAAATGCAGAAAATCGTGTCAAAATTCTGATAACAGGAGTTATCATAAAATTTAGGAATGTCTATTTTAGACAGAGAAAGAAGAGTGTTTACATTCTTGAATTTAAAACATTCAGAGTAGTGGTGATAAGAGTGTTAATATGTATTAAAATAACTATCCAAAAAAAAAAAATGTCCTGCACTGTGATTCTAGGGAAACAATCTCTTTGGAGATTTGAAACGAGTTATTGTAAGCATATACAATTAATCTATTGAATGTTTTTGCTGTTAGTTGGGGCATTGTGAAAAATGAAATAGAATAAGAAAAAAGATGGTTACAAGAGCAGAAAGTTGAACAAAGATTTAAAAAATGAAATGTGTCAAAAGAAAAAAACAAAGGAGAGATAGAATAAAGATTTAAACTTCAAATTGGGGAATAAGATTAATACGAAATTTCGGCGTTCTGTACCTATAGTACTATTCCCAATCCTCTGGTAGTAAATGTAATAAATTATATTGCACTACCTCTAGTGGAGTGTAAAATTGTGATGTATGTTTTTGTAAGTTCAATTTATCATGCTCGATTGTAGTTGTAACCTTACTTTTGTATGAAGTTGTTGATGTAGTGTGTCAAGTTTGTTGTGAGGAATAAAGGAGTTATTTTTAATGGAGAGATTTTTGACCTTAGGTATTATTATTAAATGATTTTAGTTGGGGTTCGGTCAGAGTAGATCCAAAAAAATACAAATTTAAAAAAGTATATTTTTTTAAAAGCCCTGAAGATGGTTTACGATGTATGCTGAAACGTTGGCAGATAATCTTTTAAAAAATACACTTTTTTAAATTTGTATTTTTTTGGATCTACCTTGACCGAACTCCAACTAAAATCTTCTAATAATAATAGGAGTTATTTTAACTGTGCTTTCAGAGTTTATTTCTTTCTTATAGACCTATAGATTTACTATAACAGACACTCTATATTCAAGTGCCTATATATGTGTGAGAAAGTTACAAGCTGTTATTCACTGATGAACAAGTGCGCCAGTCCAAAGGTTGGCGAAATGAAGACATGGGAATTACAAATATACAACCCTCTGAAAATTTAACACTGAGAAAGGCCCAAACAATTTGACCTTTGTCAAATATAGATGACTATTATCTCATCATATTTAATAAAAGAACCAAATATAAATCAGATGTCAAAAAAATAAATTGCCACATTATTCATATTTTTTACACTAAATAAAAATGGCTATTTCTCAGAATTTTGATATTGTGCCTTCTAATATGTCTTATAATATATCATGAATAATTATAACTCTATTTATATTCATATCTTCTCAATACATTATGAATAGGTAAAAAAAAAAAAAAGAAAATACAAAATTTCACCAATATGTTTATTGCACTGCACTGATACAGTAAATACAATGTATTTAGACACAGCTCATTCAACGAATAATGAGGTAAAACAGTAAAGAAATTAAATTCAGTTTAAAATAATTTTAAAAAACTTGCTTCTTACAGAGAAGAGAATGATGCAGACAGCAACTGGTGAGCTACAGTTAAACCTCTCCAAAATTGAAAAGTTTGACAAAAGTTATTCAACAATAATTAAAATATAAGTCAAAAGTATGCAGGATGCTATTCTAAACATTTTTTTAAATAGCACCATTAGGAACGGTTAGGTTAGGTTCATTTCAACATATGTTCAATCAGAGCAGCAACACAAAAACTAGAAATTTATCAACATTAAATAGTAATTTACTTTTAAAATAAAGCTTTGGCTCAGAAAGAAAGGTAATTATTTTTTAATATCATGAACATATTATTAATAATGTTAGAAGAGAAGTGAAATAATGCACTTATGGCATATATTCAAATACAAAAATAATGAAATAAATAAAAAATACTCTTAATAAGCATCCGCTGCTTAAGGCTAGTAAAATTATATTATCTCCATAACCAAATGATAGTAAGGTATTGCGGGTATTGACAGTAAATAATTCAGTAGAGTGAAATATCTTTCTTTACAAATCAGAACTATCTTGTATAAAATGTACAATCATAAATAACTATATAAAGTACATAAGTTTATTACGCAAGTAAAAAAGCAGTCTAGTAAAAACTTAGCTAGAAACATTTTTCTGATGCTAACACGAATATATTTCACAAATTGTACACCAGTGTTTTGTGATTTGATACAATATCAATTTACTAAAATTACAAATTTACTTACTTCAATTGCTAAAGAATGAATAATGTCTCATACCTTCTATTCTCCGTCTTCATTGGTTTCTGCAAACCATCTCCCGTTGGCGAGCGCTTTCGGACATTGTCCATCTTCTGGCCGAATACATGCGTTCACTGTAACTGTCCGTAGTCAACTGTTCAACTGGACAGTTGATTCTGTTGATGGACAGAAGATGGACAATGTCCGAAAGCGCTTGCCAACGGGAGATGGTTTGCAGAAACCAATGAAGACGGAGAATAGAAGGTATGAGAGTTCTATATTCATTGGTGGTAGAAATAATAATAACCCTNTTTCTTATAAAAAAATTAAAACATAAAAATTTGCCTAAAATGATTCTCGAATAACATGAACCTCCCAAGTGAAACTCACCCTACATTATACATAGCAGGCAATTATATAATTGGACAAGAAAAGACATCTTAGATAAGTACAAATTAAAGATCTTATAATCAAATAGATATAAAATAAAATGTATCATAAAGATAATACTTTAAAGCTCAATAAATTTTTGTATAATACAAATGAGGTAGATGCAAACAAATTTTGTAGAAATAATTCTACTTTATTCACCAGTAGTGATTTTCTAGAGATATTTTTATTAAAAAGATCTCTAGGAAATTTATTTAACTTCATTGAACGGATAAAAATTTCTGGCACATATTGTACAGTTAGTTTGACTAATATCTTCTCATTCACTAAAAGTTTAATGTGAGATCTAAATATAGGTTTAGGACAAATCTGTATAGACTGAAGAGTTCCTCTTTCTTCTGCCAAGGAAAGAGAGAGAATGACTAATCTATTGTAAATTATTTAATAATTTATTTTAATAAATTAGTAATTTGATACAGGATTTTGGCTAATAGCCCATGAGTAAATTTTTGAAAGATTTGAGTAATTATTCAATTTAAATAATTTCCAATATTCTATTGGCCACAATTTAATTTCATCAGTAATACAGTTGTTAGTATCAGTAACTTCACTCCTCTAATAAGTATCTTATACAAAATAAATGACCCCTTATCATAAATATAAATGTTGCAAATTAAGTTTTTAGAAGGGTGTAATGTGATTTAAGGCTTATTCAAATTTTTAAACATTGAAAAAAATTCCTAACAACAGATACTAACACACACAAAAAAGTACTTTAACCTGAGAATATCTACAAAGAATAATAGGTGAAAAATAATGAATAAAAATAGGCATCTGGATTTAGTCTAAATTTAGAAAGTCATAGAGGCTCCTTAAATTTTGTAAAATGCATTAACACTAAAATTCTGAGCTCTTATCCTCTTGCATAAGAATAATTGGAATTTCTCGGAAGGTTAATAAAACAACATGCAAGAAACATTCATCACACACACTAGCTTCACAAACATGGCAATAAACCAACTAATTTCCCTTTACCACCTTGGGAAATGTACAAGCTTTGAGGAATACCATGTATACTGTCCTTAATAATGCCAGTTAATTTTTTTTTTTTTGCTTTTTCATTTTATTCCCCTAGATATAGAAAAATTCCAAAAGCCAATTGAGTTTCAGAATAGTCTAAAACAATAAGAACAAAATCATCACTAAGAACTTTAGGTATCCCAAAAAATATACAATAGTAAATAGAGATTTTAGAAATTCAGTCATTCAAGAGAACAATCTTAAGATTTAAAGTTCTTTTCTTTTAATTTTACGACAAATCTAATTTCAAATAAAGTTTAAGTCCACTCCTTCAACCTGTGGTTCAATTGAGGGTTCCTTCTGCTTGTTGGCATCTGCAGGTACATCTTGGGCAATCTCTAGCTTAGACCAGGATCCTGGACCTTTCTTACCGAGCTTCACTTCCACCTTGGCTGGGCTCATCGTCACTGAAACTCTTTCCATGTCTATAACCTGCAATACAAGTTACATATTTAAAAAATCTAAATAAAATAAAATATGTAAAAATATTTATCTTTAAGTTTAAATTCTTTGGAAAATATTAAAAAAATACTTTTTGTTTTAACCTCTCTTTTTACCACTCAGGACCAAGCAGGGAGGGGCTATTTAAATAACATCCTATTTCAAACATGCATGGCTCAGGACAAGCTTTTATTTCTTGATAAAAGCTTGCCAAGGGAAGGATTGAAACAGCAGAGCCAGAATTACAAATTCCTCATTATTCATTCATAACCAGTCTTCATAATTCATGACAAAAACTGATCCCCTTGATGACCCCTCAAGAGGCACTTTAAAAAACAAGAACTAAAGCTATGAAGATATAATCATTTCCAGATTTCTTGATCTGGTCTAAGTATTCTAGGTCTTTCTAGAATACTTCATACATCTTACATTTGTGTTAAGTAGAAGTTCTTCTAACTTTCTTAGGTAAATCTCCTTGAGGATTTTTATTGACATTTTCATATTTTTGATTCACTCCTCTTGTGATGGAATCTTATGTGTTAAATAGAATCCATCGCTAGAGAAGAGAAAATCATTCTTCATTTAGCCCTAAAGAAACCACCATAGGATCTTATGTTTTCTTCTCAGCTACATCTTTGATGGTGGTATACAATGCTTGTGACTATTTTTCTAATAGATGAAATCGTATAAGGGTAGCCTTTTATCGAAACTGTTATAGCTTCAGGATTAGGTTAGAATTTCTTCTACGGTAATTTTCAAGTCAATTTTTAATGAATCCCAGTAAGAAATACCTAGTCCTCTATGATTTCTGGAATGTGATTATTTCCTGAGGCCAGGAATGATGCCTAAGACTGTAAGATTATCGGTGTCAATTGAGTGTGAGTTGATGGACTCTACATTTCTTTAGGAAAGGAATATACTAGCAATTAAATGGGAGTTTGTAGTTTTTTCAATTTTCAAACCTTTTCCAAATGTTTTAAACAAAAAAATATAAGACAGCAGGCTCGAACCTGCTTTTTCTAATCACTAGTCAGATTTACTAACCATTGTGCCTTAATCCCTCCATATAATAGTTCTCCTTAAAGGTCTCCTAGCCTCCCATGTGAATGAAGTAATTCGCCACAACCAACAGAAGGCAGACTGAATAGTCATTTTAATGAACATCCACATTAGGGATCCTAATAATTGAGTATATTTATACTAATATTTTATAATTAACATTTTTAAAAAGTTTAAGCCAGGGTGGAAAACAAACCCCAATTTTGTGATAACTAACCCTCAGATGTGCTAACCTCTGCACAACACTATATGAATTGTTTTACTCCTTAAGCAATGATTCTCCAATGATCCATTTCAGATATTGTCTGAAATGAATATCTAATACCAGTGTTCTAGTGAAAAGAGACGAAAGATAGTACTGAATGCTTGATTATCACATCTGTTATATGAAGAGTTCCCTATGAAAAGAATGTTAGAAGAAAAAGAATATTAATAATTATAACAGTGTAAATAAAAACCATTCATTAGAAGGCCAACCATATTGTTTTTATTATAACCTTTTTTATATCGTATTATAACTATTTTCTAGTTTATACTAAATTTCATATGTGCCAGTTTTCACTGGTTATGTTAACTACTGTTATACAGTTTAAAGTGCAAAAAATATTTTACAGCTTACTTACCCTAGCCAGCTCTATATCTTTGGTGAACATTCCGCCTTGCTCAGGGAGACTCAGTTCCATTTTTACTCGAACTGGTGAAACTTCAATTGAAGAAGTTTCCGGATCACATTTCTTAGCAAATACAGATATGTAGACGTAAGTTGCAGTCTGGTGCCAATCTACTCGGCATTTCACCTCTCCAGTTTTTGTCTAAACAATTAAAAAAATTTTTTTAACATTATATTTATATATATAACTATAATTTTAAGCTTATTTATTATTAATGTGATTATCACATTATATTGTATGTGAACAACAATTTTGCTAAAACTGAGAACGAATTTGCCAAAATGGGTAATAATGGTTATATTTTTTTTTTTTTTTTTTGCATCTTAATGTTAACCTGAGAAGAATATGTTATATAGGAAGTGTAGAGATATTTAGGTACGGTTTTCTCATAAGTTCGTATGATTCAGCCTATAGCAGAAACTGAAGAGTAGCTGATTCTAATCCAGGCCAGAATGTGAAAAATTGAAGGGAGTCCTAACTCAGTGTCATGCCAATGTGGTGGGTATGAGCAAGGATTGTATATTTTTAACTATAATTAGCACATTACTAATTACTATAAGTAATTAAAAACTATTAAGATTAATAAAATTATATTTTATATGTCTAACATTATAACTTTATTTCCAATATAATATAAATAAAGAGAAGAGAGGAGGTAATTTAAAAAGCCTGCTATTACAATGAGGAATTAGAGAGTTCAAAAATGTCTACTATTACTTTTTATTGATTCAAATATATCAAGATTTTAAAGAAAAATTTTGAGCCTAGTCATAAAAAAGAGCCTAGAGATAAGCTGCTCTTTCCTAGCTCGTTCAACTAGCCTTTGGAACTCCCTACCCTCAAATATTCTATGTGCTCTTCTCTTTCCATATTCAAAACTTTCCTTTTTCAGCATCTTCTATCCATCCGAACTAAATCTTCTTAACAGTGAATTTTTGAATTGAATGAATGTTGTGCGCATGTGGAATGTACGTAAATTAATCGAATTAGTGTGAGTTGGTATTTTTGCTACATGTGTACAAAGCATTTTATTTCCTAAACCGGTTATAAGCTCACCCTTTAATTTTTCTTTTTCATTCCCCGATCATATTGTTATGGAATAATAACTTACAATCAGCCTCAAGGATATGTTATTTTTGTTTAAATATTTATTTAATTTTTGTCACCCCTTTTTATTAATGTATATTTTTTGAGTCAGAAAAGACCTTTTGTAAAATTCATTTTATGTGGGGACTCCGTTAGTCCCAGAATAAAGTTTATTTTCTTTCTTTCCTTCACAACAATTCTAGTACTAGCATTCACTGAAGCACCGATCGCCATAAATACCACATAATTAAATTGATAAATTCCATATTTTCCCCTTTTTGGAAATATAAAATTAAAACATGATGAAAATAATCTTCAAGAATCACTATTTTCATAACTTTTGACAAAGTAGACAAATGTAACTATAAAATGTCTCTGGGCTTTCACCTTACAGAAGTTTTATAGTATGTAATCAACGAATAAGATAAATAGCATTGAAGCCACATGCTGAAATCAAACATATTTACCCCTATATGTACTGAAATCTTCCCTACCCCTATATGTATAAGTACATATGCACAAGAGTATTTTATAGTAAATGAATAGAGAACCTATAAGTAAGCTCTTGGCAGTCGGGCTAGCAACAAATTTCTTATTTTTTTTCTGTTTTCTTATTCAATCTCATTTACTAATATCTAATAGTTAAATAATTTCAATAAACATAGTAATTAGAGTATGACCTTTTTCTTGAACCACACATGTGTGCCTGAAGTACAACCAGCTTGGGAAAGGAAGTTGTCAAAATCAGTAGTTCTCTTTGTACAGCAAGTCCAAAACTTTAAACCCTCATGAAAAACTGGGTAACCCGGATGATGGATACAAGGACTACTTAATGATTCAACACCAGAATAGATCTGAAAATTAGAAAAATAAAATTTAAAGTACCAAGGTAAATATTTTAAACCATCTATATTAGACCAATTTACACATCTAAGTCCTAATTTACAAAGGAACAATTTATCCCACAGCAGAACTAAAATTAAAATCTCTCGATTTCCCTTTAGGTAGGGATTAATTAATCGCTTAAGCACATATACCTATATTTCAGCAAGTTCTGTCAACCAGTTTTACCAAGTGCTGCAATGTGCCATGAAACCTACCAATTTTATATATTTTTCTTTTGTTTTTGTTTTTTAATTTATTTGCTATAATAATATGAAAAATCTAATAAAGCAACATAGATAATAAGTATAAATATCTAAATACAAATAAACAAGTATAAAATTTATTAATGCAAATAAATAGGTTTATAAGTGTAATAATATATAAATAAGTTTAAAATACATTTAAAAAAAAAAAAAAGGTCCATATAAGCCAAGGAGGAAATACATGTTAGGGATGAATTTATTCTTAACCCACAGTACACATGTAGAAAAAAAGACACGTGATCAGCACCCCATTCTGGCTGCTTGATTTTACTCATTCAATGAAGCATGGTTCCCAATTAAGGCTGGGTGTTCCCTAGAAGCACTCCAGGAATGCTCTGAGCCATTATAAACAAAATAAATAAATACAAGAAAACATAAATTCAATAATTACTAAATGTGAAGATTTTCACAATTTTTTCAATATTTATTTCTTACAGTTGTTCTTCCCATAAAATTCTTTAGATAGCTTCTTTGCAGCCAGCATCATGTGCTAAGACAGAAATCAATACAATCAAACCGTAATTTAACTCACACAAGCATTCTGAACAGACATCAAATTAAAGCCTAGGAAGCTGGGATCTTCCTGCAATATCTCCAGATTATGCGCAGAATATTTACAAATAAAATCTATATGTTCTATAAACAAAAGCTTGCTATCAATTATTATCTTAAGAGTTAATTATTTTTAGAGCATTACCACTTATACTATAGGTACTAATAATTGGCTGTTTTTTCTTTTTGTAGAAAATTAACTATCATTTATTTAATCTGAGCAATATTTTGTTCTCTTAAAGACAGCATTGCACTGCAAGATTTATGGCTCATTGCAATCTCCTGAAATCTTCCTCTGGTTGAATTAAAAAAAAAAAAGAAGAAATCTTTCAAAACATCTGCATTATAATCTGATGGAACCTCTATAATATAATCCATGAATAATAGGGAAAGCCATGACCCCAGAGGAGGTAGTACTGAAGAAGGAAAAATATAAAAGTATTTTTTCCTACCTTCTCTACCAAAGAATCCACTATAACCCAAACAATGGTCTGGTTTGGGAAATAACCTCGCTCCATAACACACTAGGTGACAGAAATTCTGTTTTCTAATGGCTATAAAACGCCTTATTATTAATAATTTCCATAATTCCACTCCCCTAACTAAATATCCCTCCCATTTATTCCATCCAAACCTATCTGAAAAATTTAAGAAACTTCTCAGTAAAACATTCCTCTCCCCTATTCACTCAATACTATTTTTCATCAAATTTTAATTACTTGCATTCATGAAAAGAGGAGCTACTTACAGATAAACACTCTATTCTAAATATTAATGACTCTTTATTTATTCATAAAAGCTTTCCAGGATGAGATGAACTGAAAGAGCTGGGATTCAGAAACTTGAACTGATTCCTTTGCCTAACCTTGTGTTCTAACAACCATTTTTATTATCGTATTAAATCACATCAATTCGCGAATGACAAAAAAGTGGTGTCCAAAGGGAGCTGAACAAGAAGTTGTATGGTCTTGACATGGTAAATGACATCTGTTCTCTAGCAAACAGTTATTCCAACTTGAAAGCAAAGTTTAAGTCATCAGGAGATATGTAGGTCTAAAAATCATTATAGGCAAGATGAAAGAAATTAACTGACACCAATATTGAAGAAGTTAGAAGAAGAACAGGTTAATGACAAGATTATAAAGAAAGGTTCAGTCTCTCACTTACCCATGGACCATAGTGAATAGAGTAGATCATGTTGGTGTGAAAGTGGAAATCTAAAGCCACTAATAACGTACACTTTATGTGAAGAAAAGGTTGCACTAGACTGGAGTTCTAAGGCTGAAGACATGAACAACCTAGAAAGGTCTAGCAGAGACAGTGATAGAAGAGTGTTGGGAACTAGATGTTTGGGTGATTTCTACTTTGGCCCTATGCCCCTGCAGAGATGGCTACAGCACTGAGAGAGTCAATATGATAATAAAAAAAATGTCCATGGCACTTAAGATAACATATTTAATGCCCACTGAACACAGACATCATCCCCCCCCCCCCCTTTTGTGCACTTTTTCTGTAATAACAAAACAGAAATAGACTTAAATATTAGGTAGACAGAACAGCATATTAATCAAACAGCTTCAGTGTGCTGGAGGTTGAAAATAAATAAAACCATGAAACGTGTTTCTCCCCTGGGCCTCTAAGGTCTGTAGCAGGACTGAAAGAAAAAAAAAAATGACAAAACCCAGTAAGGCTTAAAAGCTTTCTTAGAAATATATGAATTTTTACCGCTTTGCATGCATTGCTTTTACAGCTTGTCCCAATAGGGATTTTTTCAGGATCAACACCAGATTCAGAAATTTCTGCTGAGTCATTCTCGGCAAACTTAAGAGACTTCAATGCTTCTAATAGGGATGAGGTTACATCAGGTTTTATCTTCACCTAAAATTTAAAATATTAAAAATACTTTTATCAAATTTATTATAGATGAAAATAAATAAATATTAAACTGATTAAAATATATTTACAGATCTAAAACCTATAGGGGAATATTAGTTAACATAATTTAGATAAATTCATTTTATTCTAATCTTTTATCAGAAAATATCACTATTGCAAAATAATAAATCGTTGAAATTGAGAGGAGACAAGAACTTATTACCCTCTCTCAAATTCTGATCCAACATAGAAACCAGAAAAAATTAAAGTAAAAGCAAGCAGTATAAGGTATGTTCACTAAACTTTGCTATAGAATTAAACAGGATGGGAAAGGACAAGTGAGGAAAAGCTCTCACCCATCACAGACACTAAAAAATTTCTTCTCCGAGGAGTGGTTATTGTAAAAATATTATAGAATATAAAAAGTAAAAAATTATATTTTACACCCACTGTGATCTATAAACTTAAATAAGAACAAAAAAGATATTACAGTTATAAATTTTGGTCTCTATCTTAAACCCCTTCCCTCTCATCCAATTTAAAACAAAAAGGAATAAATTAGGGATTTGCAATGAAAAGACTAACACCAAATTTGGTATCTATATTTAAAAAATTGGAGATCCTTACCATCACTCAATTATATATCTCTTAAAGTAAGTTTTTTAGTTTTTAGATTTATAACTAAAGATAAAAAAATAGTTTAACTTACAAGAGGAGTGTCAAATGAAGGGCGTTTGATTTCTGGTAGATCTGGTTTAGGAGCCCGGACTTCAATGATCTCATGGGCAGTAGACTTGTCTACAACTGGCTTCTCAGGCTCTGGGGGTTTAACATTACTATGATAAGAGACAGTACATCCCTATAAGGAACAAATATTCACTTAATCTCTTTGTTTTATCTCAAAGAAAATAAAAATAATTAAATAATAAGCAAACAAGTAATACCTTGATATTAAGAAATTCTGTAAAGTCTGTGCACTTTTTGTTGCAGCAAGACCAGCCTTTATAAGCATCATGAAAAACAGGATGTCCACTATGAAATCTGCAAGACTCTGTAATAGTAAAAAGAGATATGAAATAAATATAAAAATGCTTTCATTAATCTTGAATGCCACACATGAATGGATTATATAAGTGGGTGTCGTCCATCGGAATTTTACAATTTAGACAAAAATTCATAACTGCAGTTAGTTATTGTAAAACATGAGATATGGGTACCCAGGCATGATGATCCTTTTAATTATTCTTAAAGGAAGACCTTGGGGCAAGAGAATGATAAAATACCCTATCCTCTTCTCTAACATCCATTTCTTCAAAACTACACCATTGCTCATCATAAGTGCATTATTTCATTAACTTTTAAGAGCAAGCATAATTACTTGATAAGAGTTAGCCAACTTTTATTTTATTTCTTAATAATAAAAAAATCTGTATTTATTACATTCTGCTAATAAAGCATTTTGTAATTGGATGGCTTAGTATAATATACATATATACAAAAATAAAAATAAATTAACTTTGAACTGCCAAATTGGCACTTTAAATTAATAATGGATTGTTACAATGAGCTTTGAAGAAGACAGAAGGAAATTAGGGAGACAAACTCATTGTCCCAAAGTTTAAGAATCCTAAGATATTAAGGAAATTTCATAAAGGACATTCAGGAAGTGATCTGGGAGCAAAACCTTGTGGTGAATTTTTAGATGCTTTTATCTGGGTGAATCTTAAGGCATGGTGTAAACCTTGTACGAAGTTTTAATGGGCCCAAAAATAAGCACAATGAGCAGACCACATCTGAAAGAAGTGATGTCAATGGACCTTTCTCTCAAGCAGCAAAAGGCCTGAGTGGTAGGAATCTAACCAAGAATAAACGAGGCTTTCTACTCCCTATCCTGGATTGAAAGGACAATGATGAGTGGGTATCCAGACCATATGCAAAGACATCTTCCCACAGTCCTTGGACTTCCTGCCATTGGCCCATTTTTAATTCAATTTTCAATCTGGTTTTCAACTTTCAACAAATATAATAAGCATTAAAAAATTGTCATTTTGAAAAATTCAGGATGTAATGAACAAAATAATAGTTGTTTGAAATTCAAAGTCACACCAGCCCAGGAATATTAAAGTTAAAAATACTCTAAAAAATCTACAAATCAAATATATTTACCACAGCAAAAAATGCTGTAACAAAATACTGAAGTTGGGTAGAATTTAAAAAGCTATAATTTTAAATACATACCAAACTAGATTAAAAAATAAATAAAGCAAACTATTTTCTGAGATTTGTTTTAGCAACCTATAAACTGCACCAAAGCAACCTGTTATTTTACTTTTTTTCTAGATAACTAGGAATGGTCTGATATTATATATGTGAAGAAAAGGTTNCCTTATCTCATATATATATATATATATATATATATATGATAACAGAATATCATTATAAGAAAAAAGTCTTTATCTCCCAGTACCTCTGAATATTTTAATTTTCTATTACCGAATACCTTAAATCTTACATTTTGAGCAATATAGATTTGGTTTTAATAACAACAAAATAAAAAGTATCTATAATAATGTGAAACATGAAATTGAAAATGAGATGTAGTTTGGGTAGTGTGAAAAAACAACTGTTAAAAAATACCCACTGGTATACTGTTTTCTTCATCGCTGAAATCAATAGATAAGCTTAAACATCAATGAGCAAGCTCAATTCTAACAAAATACAGTCAGGAGTTTCAATTATGGTAAATACAATTTTTTAAACTTTAGATTGAAAATTTAAGAATTTGAATAATTTAATATACTAATTTATTGTATGTGGTTTCATGATAGATGATGGAAAGGAGAGGACTCCCCAGTTAACAACTTTAACTTGAGGTAATTAAATATTGTTGAGAATTTTTTTTTTTTTTTAAAGAAAATTAGTTGATATTCAAGTAATGTAAGTAATTAGGAAATGGCAAATATTTTTAAAAGTCTAAAGTTAAATTGAAACAATAATGGAGTCATATCCATATTTTGAGTTAAATACTAATCAATATATTATATACTTAAAATGCTGATGAATTTCTATAGTACACACATCTACATGGCAGGCTTTTTATATTGATATTTTATCCAGGACTTCTTTTAGAGGATTTATTTAAGCAGTTGTTTAAACCAAGACCCTCCATGTTAATAGAAATATCTTTTGGAAGGTCTCTTCTAGGGAACTATGGGACTGGCTTCTGTGGACTTATAATCACAAGGCACAAATGACCGAATGTAACATCTAATTTTCCCTCTCTATAACTTGCTTCTCACATTTGACATCAAGCCTGCCCGAAATTAAAGTGAACAAAAATTGAATTCAGCAACAGTACAATTTATGGGTTTTATCTAACTGGAATGAAAATTAAACAGGTCTATTCACAGAAGTAGGAGTACACCAAGAGCTGTCAAGACAGGAGCAACCACTATAAGGTGATTGATCTCCAAATATGGAATCATTGAAAGCGCTCAATAATTAAGGAAAAATATATACAAAGTGAGAAATATTGGACATTATTTGATAACCTTAATTGTCATCAACTTCGCTAGCAGCCAAAATAAAATAATAAACGTTTAAACTTATTAGAAACAAATAAAGCACACTAACTGCAATGAATTAGTACAAAGATAATAAAAGGAATATTCTAGATCTTAGTTAATATTAAAGTTGTTTTGTTTTACGAGCATGAGAAATTATCGGCTAAAATACCTTCTGTATTGTCCTTTGGGTCGAAATTTTGGCCACAACCCCTGTTGTAGCATAGTAATAGATCGCACATTTCAATATTTATAATAAACTTCCGAAGAACAAGGATAAAGAAGTCAAAACCACTGACTTTCAAGAATCATAGAGTAGGTTACACTTCTGCCGCCCTTGAAAACTCCAAGGAATTTCAAGTGAAATTCATTTAACTTAGTTTTACCTCTTAGCGAAAACTGACTGAAAAATAGTTGGTATAGCTAATATCAATGGAAGTGGTAACATTAATATGATGTTGACAAATATTGTTTTCTTCTGCTAAAAATAATCAGTTTTCCACAAAGATCGCCTTAACTGCACAATGGTCAATAGTACCACTATATTTTAACAAAGCATAAGAGTATGCATCTAACACATTAAATAGTCCAAAAATGTGACCGCGCCAGATGAAATTTTTCTAAACAATTTTTAATGTTTGTTGAATTTCTCGCAAGGAAATCAAGTTATATGAAGCAACTTTTGCTCCAAAATCCCAACAATCCGCTGTGAGTAGAACGACCAAAAAGGTCTTGGAGCTAGAACTTCTGGGAAAAAAAGGCTACTTACGAGAGGACCATACCCTATCTCAAGCAGAAATTCAGTGAGAACCATTCTGAACTCGTTTAAGAGTATTCTGGTGTTTAAGGATCATTTTTTAAGTTTACCAGTTAATGATTACAGAGTATTGAAGTAGATTTAAGGTTTCTATGCGGGGTAGCTCATGGGATCCGTTCGGGTCTCAAAAAAATTTCCCAAAGCATTTAACAAGGTTTTATTGTCGTCATCAACCGAGGAACATCATAGGCATTTTCGTTTCTCCGAATTTCTCAAAGTAATGGTGTCGAAAACGGTTAGTCGCTCTCAGCTGTAAACTCTTGGGAGATCTTGGGATGGAGCTGAATTAGCCAGCCTGTCTCGGTTTAGGCCCTCATAAATCAGTTATTTCTTTTATCTCTTTGGTACTGATCAGCTGGGAAGGTTATTCTTGTATACAGTGAATTCAAATTTTCTTTGTTTGTGGATGTTGGTGTTTCAGTTTAGTCAATTTATATTAAACTTCTTAGTTTATTTTGAATGTAAATAATGGCTAGTAATTCTAGTAATGCGGAACCATTGAGAAGAAGTGTCAGACCTAGAAAGAAGCCAGTAAGACCACAGATATGCATGGGAAGCGTTAAGCGTAACGTTTTTTGGACCAAATTGGAAAAAGCTCAGTTATTAGAGGGACTAAAACAAGTCGGTGAGCGTGACCTGGTAAGTCTTTCTACATTTGTTCCTACAAAAAAAGTTCCTCAGATATCATATTATATAAATTGTCTGAAGCAGAAATTACCTAACTACATGCAAAGCCGAGAACCTGATCATGGTGATTATTGGGTTCAAAAATTTAAGCAAATGACAAATAAAATTAGTCGACATCATTATGATCCACTTCCTCTAAGCTTGTTGTTAATATCACTGTTTGAAGATCTACCTAACCCAAAAAAATCTTGTGACATAGATTTTCGGAGTCTCTACAAATATATATTCTGCGAAATGGAGGAAATAACTCGCCCTGAACTTAACAAGAAGACTAAGTATTTCCTACACAAAACGCTCCTGGAGATCCAGGAACATGTTGAAAGTTTAAAAAGTGATTTTTTTGAAGAAATAAAGAAGTCTTCGCTGCCAAATGAATGGCCATTCTCTTCAGCAGCAATGAACCCAGCAAACTTTCCTAAGATAGAACTCGATGTGAATAAGTAGTGTAACTATAGACTATGTTTATAGAGTTTTTGTTACCATTTTCAACCCTTGTATAGTTTCATTTCAACAGCATTTGAAAAACCCACTTTTCTTAGTTACGGACTAACTAACTAAGCTTGCTATAGCTTTTTTATGTAAGCTGTTATTTTATAAATAACTAATGAAGTGTAAACTTTTTATTTATTTTTTTTTATGATATAAATTTCAGTCTTCTGTATTTATTTATTTATATTTCATGGACCACTTCTATTTTATTTTTCTCTTTTTATTAATGAAATGTAAATTGTGTTTCTTTTTTAAGTTGTTTTCATAAAAATAAATATAAATATTTAACAAAATTGATACAAGTCTTCCTTTTAATACTATATTAGAGTTATGGGTCATATTCTTTTGTAATATTATTATAATATTTGCTTGTAATTCCTGTTAAATATATATAATTAGACCATTTTCAGAAAAACTGCCTCTTTAAGAAAATCAAGTTAAATTGATTATTAATTCATATTATCAATATATAATCCCGAATTATTAAATTGTTGATTAGAGGTTTAATGTTCTAGAGTATTTATTAACTATTAGTAATTGTAAAAATACATGCCCCCAAAAGTGCTGAGAGGACTGTTATTGAATTAAAACCTAAGAGAACATTCAATAATTGTTCTAGTAATTGTGAAATTTGAATGAAATTTAAATACTTCTGGTAACAAAGATGAAGAGAATGGAGATTCACAGAACAATCTTAGTGTATCTGGCGCCTATACCTTGGTCACTTTGACATAATTTAAACTCACTAATTTTATAATACACAGATTTTTACTTTACAAAAATTTAGGGAACAATTCCCTGACCTTCCTGAAAAAATTGTGCAGATAAAAGGCAAATTTACCAAATTCCCTTTAGAAAGTATTTTGACAACAGGCCAAGTTTTTTTCTTACATTTGACTTTTCAGGTAATCCTTTACTCCTATTATTCATACTTTTCTCAATACTGAACTGTCATTTATTTTTATTTATTTATTTATTTATTTTTTTTTTTTAGTACATGCCAAATATCATGTAGATAAACTGCATCCTTTAGGACCTTAAAATAACACACACACATGTATGTATGAATTTTAATGAAATATACATTTTTGGTAACTATTAGATAGAGTTGGACAACAATTTTCAAAAAACCTATCATGAAACTAAAAAACCTCAATACTTACAAATTTCTAGTGCAAGGGAACAGAATAAAAAATCGAACTGTCCCAGCCAGGACTCGAACTTTTTTATTCTGTTCCCTTGCACTAGAAATTAGTAAAATTTATATGGGATTAAATACCACAAAAAAAAAAAAAATTATAAAACTCAATACTTACATTCCTTCAGAACTTACTAAGAGATGTGCATTCGGAGACTTTTATACATTGCTTTGTTATTTTTGACTCTATTCCTCATATTGTTGTTTATGCGGGAATATATATACAGCATAAAGTAAATACAAAATTTAGTTCTGAAAATACTTGTTGTCTATTCTCTCTCTTTTAAATATACATATAGGTATATTAATATATACACACTAACACACACACACACACACATACTGATTATAACATTGTTTTTATAATATTTTTTAAAATAATACTCTGCATATGAATTAGAAAAATAGGCAATTCTAATTAGAAAATTTAATTACATTATTTTATATATTTTAAGAAAATAAAACAATTTTTTTGTCAGTTCAATTTGCTTAATTAGATTTTTTAACCTCCTTTGTAATCAGTTAGACCATTAGATGGTGCCATCTAATGAAAATCAACTCATAGTTCTTTAAATGCTTAGACATATTTTGAATATAGATAATTCAATTTTTACCTTCATACCTCAATCGAAAGAGTCAGGGTAAGGAAGATTTTCAAATCTGAAAAAACTAACTGCTGATGGCTAGTACTAGCCAGAAGGCAGTTTTTTCTCTCTGATTTATGTTAGAATCACCTAATGATATCTAGTCCCTTAGGGTTCGGAAGCGAAGCTCGCAGCTAGAGCGGTCAGTAGGCTCCTTGCATCGCAGTTGAAAAACAAAACTTCAGTGGTTTGGGTGTACAGAAGATTTAGGCCAGTAACTGGCAAGTCTCTTCCTCAGATGGGGAACTCAGCAGGACGCTCTATGGAAGCATCTCCCCAATTTTACCTGAGTATAGTGTGCTGATAATTCTTGCTCTAAATCACATTCGTGGCAAATTAAAGGGAAGAACACGACTTATAAATGCTATTAAAAACAAATTACCAAGGAATTAACAATGTTAATTAAGCAAAACAGAAATTTTATTAAATTCTATGTATATATTTTTATTATTTGAAAAATAAGTATTTATACACTATAAAAAAAAATTTATGCATTTTACTGATTTGTCTAGGCAAACATCTGTGTTGCAATCTTAAAATAAAATGAGTTTTTGTTTTTCTTTAAGATCCTTTATTTACCAATAAATGCGATATTTTATATTGAAAAATATAAATACATTATCAGTAATCAGAGTTGTCTGTAATTACACTAAGAAGTGTGGACCTGAGCCGGAGTTAAGGCCGGTAAGCGCATTAGGAATACTCTAGAGACAGCTTAGGCCTCTACCCATGGCTGAAGATCTGTGGTTCCGGCTGAGAGTTAGCGACCCAGACACTTTTCTATATATAATACGGGACGAATTACATATATATTCTCCCAGATGCAAGGATGAACTGGGTTGTTGATCACATATTCAGGTAAGCCATTTGTTACTAAGTAATTACCACATATACTGTTTGGTTGTGGGAGTTAACCTCACACAGCGAACCTGGCGGCATAGTACCGAACTTCATTGAGTGACGTCACTTCCACAGGAAGGTAGCAGCGGATCATTTACTTTAGGGATTAAATTTTATACATTTATTTTTGTTATTTTAATCCTACAAAATTAATTTTGTCAAATTGAGCGTAGATAAAACCTAATAACAGAAGAAGAGGGTCATTTAAGAATGATTCCGGATTATTGTAGTATGCTCTTCACTTCATTATTATATGTCCTGTCTTAAGATAATTATTTTGATTTTATTTCTGCAAAATTTCAATTTAACCTAAATTAAAGAGCTAGATAACACAGTCGCTGCGTGAATATGTTTTCTTGGCTATATTATAATATCAGTTTTCTGTTGTTGTTTTTTTTTCACATCTTATCTCGCTTTATAGCAGAATGTTTTACAATTTCAATAATAGACTGATTGGGATTTTTCCTATAATATGTATGGTAAATATTCAAATTATATTTACTGGCACAAATAACTGCGAAAAAATTAATGCTATTTATATTTGTAATACAATATGATAATAATAAATCCTAATCTATGAGGATGGTATCGAAATAGCCGGGTTGCTAGGAGACCCTCGAGGCGTTGCCAAGAGCATGTAGGGCGTGTGTTGCGTACAGTCTGACTCCCCTCCCTTCTGGTACGTACTTACACAGCACTATCGCACTCGCTAAAGTGTAGTGGTTGTTTTCCGCCGACTATAGCTAGGCATATAGGCGTTGGGCTTTGTGAAAATCCCATCCCTCTATAACAGTCCCATGTAAACAATACTCACATACAAAATATTTAATATAAACAGTGAATCCAATGGAAGAATGTTGACAATAATAATGAACCTGGTTATCGGTCACAAGTTATCAATGTATTTCTATTTTTGTTTCGGGATTTTATTAATCCTTCATCAAGGCTGACAACAACACAATTGGCTATTTTAACGATATTAATTAAACTAGTCTTCAGTTGATACTGCGTTTGTCTCTTTTATATTGATAGCCTTGAAAAAGAATTAATATGCCAAAACGTCACAGAAGTTTGGAGATTATATAT
>KZ806883.1:500124-522208 GCA_000696205.2 Oncopeltus fasciatus
ATAGAGGTATGTCAATATATTTTACCTGTGACCAAATAGTCAATCAATTACAAATAATAAAGTTATAATTTTCACCGAAATATTTTTTCCCATCATAATAATTATATTAATTTTAAAACCAAATTTTGAGTAAGCATTTTAAAATGGGGAGAAAAAGTCTCCTTTCTCTACAATTTTTCGGACAAAATTAGATCAAGTTCAAAAACAAGAGACATTCAGCCGGATCTAAAGTTGTTGAGAATCGGAAATAGCACAATAAGAAAACACAACAACATGCAGAGACACAAATCACACTGAATAAGTAATTTATTCAATAGAAACAAACACACACACACACACAAAAACATCAAGCCTGCTGAGCTGTGAAAACTGAACGAATTTCCATATTACAATTGATGAATAACTGTATGTGAATTTTCCATTCCATGTATTCCCCACTTATATAGAATATAGTTAGATAGAAAAGACTTATTTACTTATGAGCTGATGTCTTACATATTGGCTAAATAGGCTACCTCTTGATTTTCATCATCTCATATATATACTCACGTATACAAGATGATGAAAATCAATATCATTCCTCTTAATTGAATAATATGCTATTGCATTAAAAAAATAAATAAAAAATGTATTCATACTTTATATTTATCCACTCCGAATAGTTGCGATTTCACTCAATAACGAATATGTGCTTTCATTTTATGTTTAAAAGCTACATGATGTATTTCTAAGTAAAATTGAAAACTGTGGGCTGTAGAGCGCTATCTGGGGGGTTGCGCGCGAACACACACACACACAAATATATACATATATATATATTAGTGTTTATAACTGTATGTTTATACGAGGTAGGATTGTTGAAAATATTAAAAAAATTTTTCAAAAAATCTTTCATGAGAACAATCTGAATAGCTACATCCCTTCGGAATTCATTGCACTTTCCTCATGGCCTGGTAATCACTTTCTAATCCATGTAAGGCAAATGATCTATTATATTTTACCATATTTAGTTAAATAAATAAGAAGACTAAAAAAAGTGTCTAGAAAAATAATGACTCAAAGTGAGTGGCTCCTCACGACATTCAGCGGTTACGGTGTCATTTATTATAGAATATCCACCGTCAAATACATGCATTGAAATTTACATTTCACTTGTGAAATTTCGGTGATATCTTTTATGTAATTTCGTAAAACTTAATAATTTAGTAACAATTATAATCGAAACCAGCGCTCCACGCGGTTTGTCTGTAAATTACTATGTACAAAATTTTTATATGGGAGTTTCGCATTTATATTCTCTCTACTCTGTCCTTTCTGTGTTTCTCTTTCCGCCTCCTTACATAACCTAATATTTTATAATGCTTTACACCCCAAAAAAGAAAAAATATATCCTCCCTGCCTACTTCTATATTTTCTCATCTTTGTTTTTTGATTGGTAAAATCGATATGTACAATAAAAATTCCGTAGCGTAATCTAAACAGATTTCCCATTATTCATAAAATTTTTTTTTTTTTTTTAATTTTTATTTATTTATTACATTCTGTTAAATTAAAACATTTTGTAATTTGATCACCACAATGAATTAGAGAGAAAAAAAAGACATACAATATCAATCACATGAGGAGAGAAGGTGACCAATGACACCACTCTCAATTTATTTACAGATTATGTCCCCAGGAGGTCACGGGGCCATCTTCTTTTTAGTCGTCGGGGTGGATCATAGGGGTTGGAGTCCGATGACAGGGAGTGGGCATATGGATTAGGGTGAAATTGGAGTTTACAGTGGAGGAGCTTGAAGCGAGTGGAGATGAAGTCTTGGACGAATGGGATATTATAATCTTGATGTAGGGTAGAGTTCGAGACGTAGTATGGAGCATTTGCAATAACTCTTAGGATTTTGGATTGGAAGGATTGAATACGTTGGATGTTGGAAGGCTTAGCGGCACCCCAGAGTTCTGCACCGTATGTCCAGATCGGTCGTATTAGTGTTTTATATAGAGTCAGTTTATTCTCTGTTGTGAGCTTTGAACGCCTGTTTATTAGTCTGTATAAGAGTCCGTAGCGCCTGTTGAGTTCTTGTCGTTTGATTTTTATATGTTGGCTCCAATTAAGTCGTGAGTCAAGGTGGAACCCAAGGTAACGGACTGAATCAAGGAGGGGTATAGGTATACTATTAAATGTGACATTAGAGGGGGAATCTTTTCTTAGTTGAAAATTTACCTGTACGCATTTGGACTCATTTATCTTAATTCTCCATTTGCTACACCAGTGCTGAATGGCATCTAGGTGGTTTTGTAGAATATTGGAAGCGGTTTTAGGATCAGGATGGGAAGTGAGGATCGCTTTGTCATCTGCAAATAGGGCCAGTAGGGTATTAGGATGGGTGGGGATGTCCGCAGTGTAAAGGGTGAAAAGGATAGGTCCAAGCACACTGCCCTGTGGAACGCCCGCTTTCACAGGGAAGTGTTCGGAGTAATCTGATCCTTGCCGGACCCTAAAGAATCGGTTAGAGAGATAAGATTTAAGGATTAGATATATGGTACTTGGGAATATGGACTTGAGCTTATATAATAGTCCAGAATGCCATACTCGGTCAAATGCTTGAGTGACGTCCAAGAATGCACCAGGACAGAATTCTTTTCGCTCAAGGGAAGAGGAAATGTAGTCTACAACGCGAAACACCTGCTGGACGGTAGAATGCTGGGAACGGAAGCCAAACTGATGATTGGGAAGGATATTTGAGGAATTTATGATAGGCATCATTCGTTTTAGAAGAACTTTCTCAAATACCTTGGACATTAAAGGAAGAAGGCTGATTGGTCGATAGGATGATGTATTGTGAGCAGGTTTACCGGGTTTGGGAAACAGGATTATTTCAGAGAATTTCCAGAGAAGTGGAAAGTGTGTGGTTCGAAGGACACTATTATAGAGGTATGTCAGGAAAATGATTGCTTTTTGGGGTAGGTTTCTAAGTATTAATCCGGTGATTAAATCATAGCCGGGTGCTTTGCGTTTAGGCAGATGGTTAATAATATACTTGACCTCAGATGGTGTTACTGCCCTAATCGGCAAGGACATTGGTAATGGTGTGTCCAGTGAATCCTCAACCTCTGCATTATTGGACAAACTGTTAGGATCTGGATGAGGAGTAAATGTTTCTCTTAGATGTCGAGCAAACATTTGGGCCTTGTCTTTGTCGGAAGAGGCCCAGGAGCCATCTTCTCGACGCAAGGGGGTGGAAGGTTCATGGTGTTTCAGAATTCTGCGAGTTGCAGTCCAGAGGGATTTGTCTCCTACTGAGAGGCTTGACAGGTAGGCATTAAATGCCTTATTTCGTAAATCACCTAGTTTTTGTTTTACGAGACGGGATAGCTGGTTGAACTTCCTTCGATCTGAGGGATGCCTGAACCTGTGAAACAGGGCTCGAGCTTTACGCTTTGCCCGTATAAGGTTTTTAATTGAGTCGGGGATGGGCTCTGGTGAATATATAGTGGACTGGGTGCAGTTAGATTTTGAGTTTGCCTCCCAGAGACACTGCTGAATAGTGACAGTAAAGAACTGGACACTATCATCCAGCTCTTCAGGAGTTTTCAAGGAGACTCCGAGGTCAAGTGACTCTTCAAGTAGAGTTCTGAAAAATGGCCAGTCAATGGGACCATTTATTAGTGATGGTGGCAATTGTCTAGGGATGGGTGTGAGTGATAGTGTCAGGAGTACAGGGCTATGGTCAGAGGAAAGATCATTTAACGTAGTTACGGAGTGGTGAAAAGGAATAAGATTTTTACAAATGAAAAAATCCAGGATATCAGGAAGACGGTTAGTATCAGTGGGCCAGTAGGTGGGGGAGGAGGGACATAAAGTAGAGAAATTGTGAGAGGAAATGACATTATACAGAGCACGGCCACGGGAGTTGGTCGCTCTCGTGCCCCACTGAAGGTGTTTCGCATTATAGTCTCCGCCAGAGAGGAAACGGGGACCTAAGGATTTAAAGTGCTCTTGGAATAGGCTTGAGGTAACAGGTTTGTTAGGTGGACAATACACTGCGGAAAGGGTAATTGGAGAAGTGGTAGTATGGATAGACACTGAAGTGGATTGGAGGGAGTCTGTAGGAGTGGAAGGTAGCAAATGATGAGTATGGAAAGTGCGAATGAGGAGCGCTGTTCCACCATGAGCCCGTCCGTCTGGGTGATCAGTTCGGTAAGTTGTGTAGCCTGGTATGTAGAGTTTCTTATTTTTAGTTAGTCGTGTTTCAGTAAGTAATAGTACATCTATACCTTTATCTTCTAGTGTCAGTTTGAGTTCATTTGTGTGTGTTTGGATGCCGTTAGCATTCCAAAGGAGGACGGAGAAGGAATTAGAATTGGAAGGACTCATTTTAAGATAGATGAGGAAGTCAATTTATCCAGTACTGTTGTCAGTAGGGTTATAAGAGGGGTGAGGAGGGCGCGGAAATCGGAGAAGAAGGAATGGAGCATGGCTTGGAGATCAAAGGAAGTTGGTGATGGAGGAACATGGGAGATGGCAGGTCGCTCTCTCCTGGGTGGCTGTCGTTGAGGAAGAGGCGCTTCTTGTCTGGGTTGGTCCGCCTGTGGCTGTTGAATCTGAGGTTGGTGTCTGCCCCGTGACAACGATCTCAGCCTAGGTTGTGGCTCCTGGTTGGTCGATTGTGGGTTAGCTCCCTGTCCTCTTAGTGCGGCTCTGTAGGAGATTCCAGACTGGATGGTCCTTGAAGTGGGGCGTGGGTTCCTGGTTGGAGGTTGTTGTGATGGCACCTGAGGGTTCATTACCCTCTGCTTGACCTTCTTGTATATGTCACAGCCCCTGTAGCTAGCAGGGTGGCTTTTCCCGCAGAGGGCACAGGTTGCAGGTTCCTCTCTCCTCTTTTGGCAGTCAGTACTGTGGTGTGTGCCACCACATTTTACGCACCTAGGACTGTAGTTACAGCCAAACTTTGTATGCCCAAATTGCTGGCAGTTATGGCACTGAACCACTTCCCTTTTTACGTAGGGCTTTTCAACCCTTATTATTGTGCGGCATAGTGCCGGAATTTTGTAAATGTCTTTAATATTGGGCGTTTTTTCGACGTCTACGAAAAAGAGCGGTAGTGGTGCCTTGCCATTTTCTCTTCTAGGGCTTAATACATTGAGAATATTTTTAACTACGAACCCTAAGTCAGTTAGTTCTTCCCTAATGTCTTCGATCGGTGTTGTGTGGTGGAGATTTCTAATGACGACTCTTAAAGTCCTTTCTTCTTGTAGTTGGTAAGTATGGAACTGGGCGCTTACCGATTTCAGATAGCGTACTATCTCCCTGTACGTATCTGATGAGTCTGGGATTATTTTTGTATCTGTCTTTCGACTGATACATGAGTATTTCCCTCGGCCTACTTTCTCATCCAACTGTCTACACATCAGGCCGAAGTTCGCTATATTTTTTATAAATATTGGAGGGGGCTTTGGTATTCGTGGGGTATCTGTGGTCTCCATGTTCTCCTCATTAGAGAGAACGTTAAATGGGTTCGCAGTAAAAAATGGCGATGTTTCTGTTAGTTGTGTTGTATTCTGGGCGATTTCTGGGGGTGGGATTGTTGGTGGTGATGGAGGTCTATTAATGTTAGAGGGTTGGCTATTCTCATCGGTATTTTCGCTCATATTGGTGGCTGAAGATGACTTCGTGACTCTGTTATTATTTTCGTGTTTGGGCTTGTTTTTGGGGGGCGACATTTGAGAGCCTCCCGCTGAATGAGGGCGCTTTCCTTTCTTCGCTATTTTTTTGTGATGGTAAGCATCACTCATTTCGTAAATATAATATAAGAGAAATAAAAACAAAAACAACAGTAAATGTAAATATTTACTGCTCTTTATCGCTAAGCTGGGGGACCAAGCAGAGATTACTTAATCTGCTTAGCCGATAGTGTAAGCCGGCCGATAACAGCCGGCTGGCTGGGAGCTGGAGGGGACGCGCCTGACCTAGCACGTCTGCCTGTATGCCCCTCGCTAATAAATAGAAATGAGTATTTAACTCACTTGCTGTGGGCTTGTTCCTCGGTGAAATTCCTGGAAACTTTGTCAACGTCTTCAGGCTGGCTACATCTTTAACTGTGACCAGTTTGGTAACAACTGAACACTTTTAATCACTTCAAAAGAAACAATTGCAGAGAGCTAACAAAACACGTCCTCTCTCTACAATGGCTGCTGTCGAACTCATTCATAAAATACGGATACAAATATGAGTAAAGGACTAAATTTATTTTACAAAATTGTGAGAACCATGTACATCTACTGAGGCTTGGAAATGATTTTATTTTTTGTATTGCTTTGTCTTGTAGGTGTTAGTCCAAAACCGTCTTTAAATAAGTTGTTCAATAATATGAACATGCTCGAAAATCAGAGCTAACCATCTTTGTATGGCATTACTTTGACGTCACACAGTGGGTAACCCTAGCAAAAAGAGATTCTTTGGTCGAAAACGCTAGGCCATAATCCCTAATTTAAATATTTATAATCTTTTATAAATAGGGTTTAATTAGAACAAATTTTACTGTTGGAAATAACTACATGAAGATATTACTCATCCAGATGCTTAAAAAAAAATAAACACAAGTAAAGACTTTCGGTATGACAGCCAATACTTTTTAGGCATTCTTTAAAGTAATTTTTCTAAAAAGTAAAGTGCACTTGAAAATTGAAGTAACTTGAAACGTAACCTTCTTTTTCTATTTCGTTAATCTTTTAATTAACATAAGAATCTTTTATATTTGTTTTATGATTGTAATTATAATGATAAAGCATCATAATTAACGGGTTTATTAAATCTCCAGACAGTTCAAGTGACATTGATGTAATAATACTAACTTTTAATTAATAGCGAGAGAACAATCGTATTACCTATTAACCTCATGTTTGTTGCTGGAAATAAACTATCAAAAGACAGAACATGAACTATACTTAATAAGAAACCGTAGAAAACATTAAGACTTCTGCAAAGAGACATTTCTAGGCACTTTTATTTTTAGACAGGAAAAAAAAAATTTAATTATGTCCGTTTTCAGATCTATTTGAATATACTTCATAAAAATGCATAACCTATTGTGTTCAGTTCCAATACATAAAAGCAGGACTGTAATGGTTTGCGGGTAAGGCTTCCAAAAATATATTTATTTTTATAAATTTCATCGCTTATAAAGATTCAATCATTTTGTCAATAAATTGAACTCTTACTGGCATCTCCTTAGGTTGGAAAACCCAGTTTTAGTTTCCTGAAACATTTATTGAACTCCTGAGGAATGTAGCTATTTAGAGCCGGTAGAAGTTTGCTAATTAAGTCAATCACCAAGGAGATAATATTGCAAGGAATATAGGTTATGTGTTATGTTGCAAGGCATAGCACCAGGCTGATGATGGAAAGGCGGCGGAGTGCAGACTACGCGTTCTTCGGATCAGGACGGCACAGGCCTTTCGACTTGGAGGATGACGAAGGTGAGTGAGCTTAGACAAGGCGTTTGGGAAAGTAGGCCTAATCTAGTTACCTTCCTTTTGGTGTGTAAAATCCTTTGAGGCAAATCCCGACCCTCGCCCTATCAATCCTCACTTAATTATTATTAATGAAGGCGGGTGATTTCGATCACTATGGCGGGCTCGAAATAACTTGGGAACCTCTAAAGGTGGAGTCGTTCGTGGAGAATTTTAATTCATGAGAGTGGACCACTGTTGGTCTTGGTGGCTAGCAACGGTAAGGATTAGGGGTTGGGATTCTGCGAATAATTTGGCAACACTGATCTCCTATACTCTTTCTTCCAGCAGGTGCCAAGTTATTTCGCGCCGGCTATAGAGGTGAGACCCTTACTTGAGTGTGGCATCAAAATAATGGCATTCATTAGTTAACAGACAAAGGAAGCCTATTCTACCTGCTAAAGATAAAGATGTTGTGGTTTACAACAGTGAATAGAAAATATAGTGAAATATGAGTAAGGATTCTACCAATTATATATATATATATATATATATTTTTTTTTTTATCATNAATTTGATATTATCTATTAAATATATATATATATATATATATATATATATATATATATATATCAGAAATCTGACCATGATTTCTCAGATATAAAATTGAAATTTTTCAAAAGTCACGAGATGGTATATCATGTATGATGTATTCATTACTGATGGACTTAGGAAGGTTATGATATAAAAGAGAAGTAGCGAAAATTTGTGTTATTATTTTGGTAGGAGATATAGTTGGATAAGTGAATCTGTAGAAATTATTAATAGGTTTTATGTAATATGATTGGAGAACCATTGAATAGGAGGATATATGTCTTTTGTATGTTTTCATTATGAAATGC
The DNA here is from genome assembly GCA_000696205.2 of Oncopeltus fasciatus. NCBI lineage: Eukaryota > Metazoa > Arthropoda > Insecta > Hemiptera > Lygaeidae > Oncopeltus > Oncopeltus fasciatus. The sequence goes on from KZ806883.1 coordinate 508,479, forward strand.
CCTGAGAGAGAAAGTACAGCACTTGTCTCCTGAGGATGAGATTTTTGGCAGTCTTTTTTTTTTTTTTTTCTTGTGAATTGGGTGGGATGTGTTGGAACCGAGTTGGCCTGAGTGTCTGACGAATAAATAGAGTGTCAATGAGTTGTTCAGATTCTTTGTCAACATTGAATTTTTGGTTGAAGTGATATGTATTGAATGCAGTGAGAATTTGAGGGGATTTCTTTCAGGATTAAGGATGAGGAATTCTTTATCAAAATATTTTCTGAGGAAAATGATGTCCTTAGAAAAAGAAGCAAGGAAGTTGTTAAGTTTAATATTAGAAATACCGATGACAGAATCATTTCCCTTAGCCAGACTCATCAAGTTACAGTAGTTACCTTGGCTGAAGAGTTAGACAAGAATGCAGTGGAGATTGAGAGATTCATGGTATTTACCATCTATTTAGATTGGGATAGGGTGATACCACCCTTTTGTTTTTTTCTGCTATTTAGAGAGCTTGGCCAATAGGAATGTTCGTAAATTGAGATGTGGCTTCCACTGAAATAAGGATGTAAACTTCAGAGTTTTTAAAGTTATTTTAAATCGCAGGGAATTTTAAACATTGAGGGAGATAATGAATGATTCGATTCGTTTAGTTTAAGGGGAATTCATTTTACCTATGACAGAGCAAATAAGTATGGGGAAAAGAATAACATTTAGGGTAATTATAAGAAATGAGTTTTACTGTGTGTTTTTGTCTAAATGGGCATAGTCACGTAATTTTTTAATGTGAGTGAGCAATAAATTCTCTCTCTCTTGAGAGCCAAGGGCTGTGACGTTAGATTGTAAAGTGTATGTTTTGTTGGCATATTCAAACTTTTTCATAGCGAGAGTTCTGTTATCTTTATAATCGGCTTGATCGGTTTTTGAGGAAACTATAGTAAATTTAGCAATCAGAAAAATTCTGTGGAAAGGAGGGAGTGATCATTTTTTTTTTTTTAACTTAAAATGTTTTCGGTTTATATAGGGTGGGGCTATTATCACCCTATTATAATCAAACGGAGTAAGCCTTTATTATTTTTAATGATAAGAGCTTGCCGAGGGCGGTACTCGAGCCGGCAGTACCACTAAGCTGATCCGGGGCGGTTTTGACACATCTCAGAAGCGTGGCAGCTCCCTATCGTCTTCACTCAAAGGGTGAGTTAGTGAGTGAGTTAGATAGTCTTAGCCCATTTATTTTTCACTTAATTGTGAGATAACCAGTTATACATATAAGAATAATCAAGACATGAATTTCATCCATGCTGCTCGTTTGACTTTAAAAGAGAATGGTGCATTGATTCAACTTGCCAATACAGATAATTGGGAGTTAAAGAAACCGAAATACTGATAAAAACAGCAGTTTTATCTTCTCTAGGGAACAGCCATTAGCAGTCATCTGTTGGATGTGGTCGCGTGACCTAACTCATCAGGCCTACTGCGGATATTGCTATCAACCCCCCCTACCGCCACGCGTTTTCTGATTCCCTAACACTCTCACTCTTTATCTCTCTCCCTCCCTGACCACCATCTTCTTATACTCACTCCCTCTCTTTCTCCAACCCTTTTCCCATCCTTTCTAGGCGTACATTTAACGAATAAGAAATTGAAACAGTTAAGTCATTACAATGCAGACTGCACGATTTGATCATTAAGTCGCAATCGAAACAAAAATAATTTCATTTTAAATCAAATTTAAATTTATATATATATATATATATATATATTTATATGTGTATGTGNATATATATATATATTAAATTTCATTTGGCTTTGTAGCCCATGAAATGTTCTATTGGCCGAACTGAGAGACACATATCTTCTTCTAACACTTACATACACATAACAAAATCCTATATTTGGTGGATTAGTAAAGAATTTGTAAGGATTCAGTCAATGTTGATCCAAAAGAAAATACAATTTTATTGAAAAATTGTATTATTTTGGATCAACATTGACCGGACCCCAACAAATTCTCTACTAATAATCTCAACGATCAAAAACTCATCTTTTAGATTTTCTTGAAACAGGTTGACCGGTCTTAAGCAGTAACTGTTATTTTCTTTTCAGGAATATTTTTTTAGATGACTTGTCACCAGTAAACTGCTTTTTTTTTCTTCTTTTTTTTTGTCAATAGCAAATTTTAAAGATAAAATAAATCGCAGCTTTCACACTGAGAAGTAGTCTGAATTTGAGGGCTCTTTTGTTTTTATTCTTCTAAAAAGATGGGGATCTTTTAAAGCGTGGTAAGAAAAAAATATTGTTACTTACTTATCACAGCCACCATTGACTCCACATTTAAATCCAACAGGAAAAACCTTTGAGCAGGCCAATAAAGCTTAAGAGAAGTAAAACTTATTCCTTCCCGACATATTTCTGGAAGGACCTGTTTCCAATATGAGCCGCTCGTTTTCTAAGACATCTAGATCTTCGGAATATTTGTTATTCGCCTAATATGTATTGTCGATTTAGCATTTTTGTACTATTCTTGATCTTATAAGAACAAATGAGGAATTTAATGTATTCCTTAGGTAGTGCACAAAATAGCGAATCTATGGAAAATTTGTGTTGCGGGTTTAGTATTTTGAAAAAAAAATTGTATGGTCTCATTTGGTTTTATGTTATTTTGTGATTGACCCCTACGGGGATATGTCATATAATGATTTTCTTCGAATTACGTGTTGCGGGTTCAGTTGTCTGGTATTTTTCTTAGTCTTAAAGGATCTCATGTGGAATTTTGAAGATCACACTTTTATAAATCAGACTGAGCGTCCCGAAAGTACCGAATTTCTTCGTATTATAAGGTTTGTATGTAGATTTGCATTTGACGTGTCTCCCGGTCCATACAAGGGGTCATTTACATAAATTGCACTATGACAATATAAGACAATCAAATTTTTCTAAATAATTCAAAGTATATAATTTATCGAATCTTATTCAAAGGCAAAGCAGGAACGATGAAACAACGAAGAAACTTTTTAGGTACCATAAAGTCAACATGATAACCTTGTTCTCCTTTCGAAAAATTTACTTAAATAGACTTGAAGACATTCAAAATTAAATTGTAAGTTTTGTGTTCCCCTCCATTGAATTGGACAAATAACCTTCAAATTTAAATTATTTTGATGTGACTATATGAGTTTATGATACCTAAATCTCAAAATTTTCTAACTATAAGCCTTCAACTGTGCTATAGTATTAAGACATTTATAATAAATGAAATCGCTCTGTGATTAAAAAAAAAAAAAAAAAAGTTTGGAAGACATGAAATTAAATGCGTTGAAATTTGTATTATTTTGGCAGAGCTAGAGGAAGATGCAGTGGTGATTCCGCAGCCGGTGATCCCAGGGTACGACAGGGTCGAGAGGATCCGATTGGCCAATAGGGAGTTGAAGAGGGACAGAATCCGAGACACAATGCAGAAGCAGGCGTCCAGAGTTCGCTTCAGCGACAACATATCCTACGAAGACGAGGAGAGCCTCAGACTCTTCGACTGTATGTATCCATTTAATCCCTAACCAACAAAGCATACTATGTCCTTGTATAGCTTATAGCATCTTCATACATGCGCTCATTCACGTATACACTGATGCCTTCGGGTAAATACCTCGCTTACCTGAACAAACGAATGAGCATAGAACACTCCCGAGTAGGACTAGAACGATAAGTAGAGAAATGTAAGATCTACCCCCTAAAAATGAACAATGACAAAAAGTCATCAAAAATAACAGAATTTGAAAGAAATTAAAAAATATAAAGCAATAATAGATTAAATAATATAAAAAGTTATTTCCACCACCAATGAATATAGAACTATCATACCTTCTATTATCCGTCTTCATTGGTATCCTAGTATCCGCTACTATTACTAAAACGAAACGTAAACGAACAGACGACACACAAATCGACAACAACGCAAAAAGACATAAGACAGCATAATCCATAGGCAGACACTATCAAACACAAACACATTTACAAAAACTTTCGGAACACTTTGAACACCTCAACAAAGGAGATTACAACTAATCCCTGCCTCAACCAATACCTGGAATAATGGACTCTGACCCTTATACATCGCGCGTGTGACAGACCTTATCGCCGACAAAGCGACCGTTACAGATATACCTGACGCATCCGACTAACCCACAGAATACAAACGCAGTTGATTACAGACAGTGACAGTGATAACACATGTATTCGGCCAGAAGATGGAGAATGTCTGAAAGCCCTCGCCAACAGAAGATGGTGTGCAGAAACCAATGAAGACGGATAATAGAAAGTATGATAGCAATAATAGATTATTTATAATTTAATTAAATTATGAAATTTAAACATGGAATTCGTAATTTTGAGTGTAGGTTGAAAAGTCAAAATGCCTGGTAGGCTTAGTGTTTGAACAGAAATACCATTTTGCATGGCAGGTACATATTTAGAAAAAAAAAAAAATAAATAAAAAATAAATATTTTATTTGTTTGTAGAAGTAGTAATGAAAATTAATGCAACAAAAATTATGATATAAAAAAAAATATCTCAAAATTATGTTCATTGTGGTTAGAAATATAAGTAGGTTGGAACAACGATGCTAGTGCGGAAAGAATTAATTTTCTTAGTCTATCTAATGTCCTGTATTAATTTTGTTATTCGTTGTGATGCTAGTTAAATGAATGATGTGCTAGAGGTGAAGATTTCTTAATTGTAGAAAACAATTTTGCTTGAGGTGAGTTTATTTAAACTTTTTGCAGGTTATTTCATGTTTCTGAAGTATTTCCTTGAAAATTTAGAATTATGATTGATGACAGGACATTACCGTCATGGAGTGTTCTATGTACGGAATAAGCTCGTTGGAGTAAGCTTCTCTATACAGAGAAACAACTTTTGGGGGTACATTTTTGAGTTACATTTCTTAATAAGTAGTCCTCTTAGAAAGGGGGAAAAAAAAATGCAAAAATTGGTCTGTAAAACATCGAATTTGGATAGTGCTCCTTTTATAATCATTACTGATTATTATAATATAAATTCTATAATTTTATTATANTCTTAGTCTAGCACACCTATATAATTGTTGTTTTGAATAAATGGAAAATAGTATACAGCTATTAGATTGTATAAATGTTTAACAGTTATGGATCAAATTATTTAGTAAATAATTACATGAGTATAAATTTAAAAAATATGAATATAAGTTTTTCTAAGTATAAAATAGTGTTATCATTTAATTAAATGGTAATTTGTTTCGTAAAATATTTCTTAACATAATTCGTCAGTTGTTATAATGACAGAATAGGGTGTTATTAACGTAAAAACTACTAAAGAATATTTTTGTTTTATGTCTAGAAAATATAAAACTTGCTAAGATTTATTTACAAACGCTATTAGAAATTAAAATAATAAGAGCGCTTAATTTCTTGTATTTAATTTTTAAAATTGTTAGGTTTGTATTGAATATTTTTAACAATGCGTATAGAGCTTTTTGAGTTAATTTGTTTATGAATAGTAATCATTTTATTTTAAATATTAAATCAGAACAACTGCTTACAAATGTGTTTACAACACATTTACCCCCCTTATCGCTATCGCCCACCATTCCTGCTGAAGTAAAAGAGAAAGTATATAGTTAAATAGAAAGTATATAGTAAGTATATATGCTGAAAGAAGTATACAGCAGTCAGACTAAAAAATGCGATTGTCTGATGTAAGAGACAAATACCCTTGTTTTATGCCCACATAGATAAAAACAGTTCTAACGAAATAATATTAATTATGACATATTTATTTATTGCAACATTTAAAATAGATTAAATAAGATTGATGAGAAGAGTTTTTCCCACACGAAGGGACTGTTTTTCGCTATTGTTCGTTGTGGAGGCCCGCACGAGTTTACAATCGTGGTGAATCTCACCCGAAAAACTTTTCTGTAGATGCAATTTTTTTTTTTTTTTTTAATTTTAAAAGGAAAGAGAAACTAGTAATCAAGTTCTCAAGAATATGGACCTCAACTCCAGAATAGATTTCTCCTATCGCGAAAGAACCTCGTGTAGTGAACCAGTGGCCTGAACATAGCAGACTTTACCAGACAGAAACAAAACATCGCAAGTTAAAATGGATTTTACACCACCCAGAGACATGTGACACTAACGTGTTAAACCTCACCACACAGGAAGATGGAGGGTGACACAAAGGCTTCTTATGAGAGCAAATCAAAAGTTTACCGACCATTCTTTCTAAGTAACTGGAAACACTGTAATATGGGCATATTTTAGAACACATACAGTAAAACAGCACCATACTGGAACACCAATTTGGACTCTACCACTTCTAAGTACACCTGGTGATATTGCCACACCATAAAAGCGAAAACGATAAACTTGTTCAAAAGAAGAGTTTTTCTTTTGACCGTAGATATTATTCTGAGATGATTTTAGTTGGGGTTCTGTCAAGATAGATTCAAAAAACACAAATTTAAAAAATGTATTTTTTAATAAAGGATTATCTGCCAACGTTTCGGCTTACATTGTAAGCCATCTTCAGAGCTGTAGAAATACAATGTCATGAGAATACAATAATAATTGAAATTAATATAATAGAGAATTGCAATAATATAATGTGATATCAAGAGTATGAATGTAGAAAGCTATGTAAGAGAATTTAAAAAAATTTGAAAAAAAAATTGAAAAAAACCAATTAGAAAAAAAAACATGCAAACAACAACTTATTGACAAATTACTGCTTTAATGTTATTCAATATTTTCTTTGTCAATAAGTTGTTGTTTGCATGTTTTTTTTTTTCTAATTGGTTTTTTCAAATTGTTTTTCAAAATCTTTTTAAATTCTCTTACATAGCTTTCTACATTCATACTTTTGTTACCACATTACATTATGGTAATTCTATATTATAATATTGTGAATTATTATTGTATTCTCATGACATTGTATTTCTACAGCCCTGAAGATTGCTTGCAATGTAAGCCGAAACGTTGGCAGATAATCTTATAAAAATACACTTTTGTTAAATTTGTATTATTTTTGGATCTACTTTGACCAAACCCCAACAAAAAACATCCAATAATAATATCTACGGTCAAAAAAACTTTGCTTTTGAATATGAAGTAACGAGCTTTTGGTTCTTGACTCTTTCATTGAGAAACACTCTGTTTTATAGGTTAGAATGATTCAGTGCAATCATTCCCTACATTGCAATTTATTTTTGTCAGTAATAGCAAATTCCAAAGGTTTTTTGTTAGGGTTCGGTCAAGTGAAGGCTAGTTCTACCTTGACTGAACCCCATCTAAATTCATCTCAGAATAAACTTGTTCTGTTTTCCTGGATGTATCCCAGGTGTTTGACAGAGTCTGCCATCCAGGTATTTTTTTTTTAAACTCTTCTCTTCTGCCTTAGCACAAACTGAGATCTATCCTGAAGGACTGTACTTCCCGTCATGGTCGGCCTTCAATGTCTGCAGCCTCAGGGTTATACTAGTATACATTATTTACAAACAGGACATTAGGGTAGCTCGTGGGATCCAATCGAAGTTTCAAATCTTGCCCTGAACCAGCTGGAACAATGGATCCTGGCTTAAACGGAGGCTTATACCTCTTCATCTTCTTTTTAAATGACGAAACATTAAGCTCTCTCGGAACCGGTAGTGTACTTTAGTACCATAAGCCACGGTAGCACTAGATGAGTTCATTGGCATCGCGATACAACAGTGTTTTTTAAACTTATGGTGTGCAGCCTGATGTTCCTGATAAATTTACTGTTGTAATTTTTAAGGCACGCTTCAGTCATTTTTGAATAACATAAACTGGAGGTGGTTAGGAAAACCAATGGTGGCTCATAGTTACAAGACAACCACGTCTGAAGAACTGGAGGGATTTATTAAATTCTGTAGGAGTACTTTAACAATCCTTTAATAGATGCATCCTTCTTTTCCAGAGACTGCTTTTTTGTAAATAATAATATACTACCTCGTCACAAATGCCGAAACTATTTAAAATTTGCAAGACTTTGAAAAATAAAAGAAGAAAATTATCGGAATTTGATAGACAATCAGTCAATTAAAAACTAAATCTGTTTAGTTCAACTGTCAAAAACCAACTGTCATGAAAATTCTAAAGATACTAATAACTTCTTTCCGAAGAAAGGGTAATGCAGATTATGATTGCTGGATAACAAGTTTACAAAAAGTATTTTGTGAAATAACAAGTGATAATGGATTTTTTGTGGATAACAAGTGAAAGTTATAAATAGCAAGCAATGGCTTAAACATTATGAGTTTACGAATACAAGAATTTAAAGAAGTGCTTAAAATTTTATATATGTTCAAAGAACGGGATTTCTGTTTTTAAAAGTTCTGTCTTATCAAGCTGAAAAGTGACATTTTAGTAAAATACTAATAGTTAAACAATGAAATTAGGGAAAAAGAAGGGGAGGTTTACCTGAACCGTAAATTTTTACTTAATTTCATGAAGGTAAATAACGTACAACCGTTGTTTTACTTAATGAAATTTAGCACATTGCTTTTAATTTTAAATTAAAATACTTTTTGTATTTTAAATATAAATATGTTTGTATTAAATAAAGGCCAAGTTGTTTTTCCCAAAATGGATTTATTTTAAACTTGTGAGCTTTCAACCTTAGAAGGTCATCTTAAATCACTGAGATGATACCTTCACGGGCTTAGGGCAAAGTGTAGGCTCCAAGCACTTCTAGATATATAATCCAAAGGGTTATTGTCACTACCAATGAATATAAAACTATCATACCTTCTATTACCCGTCTTCATTGGTTTGATGGTTTGAAGAAACCAATGAAGACAGATAACACTGCACAACAAAAAAATATTTTTTGAATGTTTCCTACACTAAATTAGTCTATTTCTACTAATTTTGGGGTGATAAAAACGAAAATAACATTGAAAAATTTTTATTAGCTCTGGTTTTTGAGATATACAGCACTTAATCTTAAAGAGTAGTTATACTATACGTGAAAAGTGAAAGTACAAAAAACAATATTGTTATGTTTCTTTTAGAATATTTTAAGTACAAAATTGATTAAAAAAAACATTATTCTTAGTGTTTTGACAAATAAAAGAGGTTTGTACCACCAAATTTCAATTAAGTCAATCCGATGTATTGTAAGATCGCTGTCGTTTAGCTTGTCTTTTATAAAACACTTCTGGAGCATCCCTACACACAGACCAGCAGTAGTCTGCAAGCATTGCTTCATTCCAACGGCCCTGATATCTCTGTTCTATTAAGGCAATGTCTTGATGGAATCTTTCTCCATGTTCGTCACTCACAGCTCCACAGTTTTGTGGGAAGAAATTAAGATGAGAGTGAAGAAAATGAATTTTTAAGGACATGTTGCATCCAAGTTGGTGGTAAGCTTGAAGAAGCTCTTTAACCAATGCTGTGAAGTTATCATCTCTTTTGTTACCTAAAAACCCATGTACAACTCCCTTAAAGGCTTCCCAGGCTCTTTTTTCATTTCCTGTTAAAATCATGTCAAAAGCAGGATCATTTACGATTTCACGTATTTGAGGCCCAATAAAGATGCCTTCCTTGACTTTAGCATCACTCAACCTGGGAAACTTTGCTCTCAAGTACTTAAAAGCTTGTCCTTCCTGGTCCATCGCCTTCACAAAGTTTTTCATTAGTCCCAACTTAATATGTAATGGGGGAAGGAGAACATCCTTAGGATCTACAAGAGGCTCGTAAACTACATTTTTCTCATTAGCGTTTAGGTCTCGTGTAGGCCAGTTCACTTTTTTATAGTGAGATTTTCTATCCCGACTGTCCCACAGACACAAAAAACAACAGTACTTGGTGAACCCTAATTGCATTCCTAGGAGTATAGCAATGACTTTCAGATCACCACAGATTTGCCACTTGTGTTGTTCATATTTGATTGATTGGAGAAGTGTTTTCATATTTATATACGTTTCCTTCATGTGAACTGCATGACCTATAGGAATAGAAGGTAGCTGATTTCCATTATGCAGAAGTACAGCTTTTAAGCTTAGTTTTGAAGAGTCTATAAACAGTCTCCATTCAGATGGAGTGTGACCCAAATTCAAGCAGTCCATCAAACCATTAACATCAGAACAAACTACGAGGTTTTCTTTTTTCTCAAAAAAAGGAAGCAAATCTTTTTGACGCTGTCTGTACTGAGATATTTTCACATCATGTTTTAGAAGATTCCACTGTTGTAGTCTTGACCCTAACAGCTCAGCCTTTTCCTTAGACAAGCCAAGATCTCTTATAAGGTCACTCAACTCTGCTTGACTAATTCTGTGCGGATCACTAGACCTATCGCTTACATCAAAATCAGGGTCATAGGATGTAGAAGGATGGGTTGCTTCTTGTAAACAGACTTCATCACTTTCCTCTAAAATTTCATAGTTTTGGGGTGGAGAAGGGACTGGCAAATTGTCTGAGTGTGGTACAGGCCGAAGAGCAGATGGGAGATTAGGGTATTTCACCGTTCCTCTTTTCTTCATAGATAAACCTTGCTTAATGGGAGGAGTTAAGCAGAAATAACAGTCGTCTGTATGATTGGTAGGCTCACGCCAAACCATAGGTACTGCAAAAGCCATTGCCCGCTTGTTATTTTTCAGCCACTCTCGCAATATGACGGAACAAGAATTACAACATATATGAGGAGCCCATGATTTATCTTGGTCCCCAACTTTTACACCAAAATAATGTTCATAGGCAGTCTTAATGATAGGTGACATTTTACGTTTCTGAGCCTTAAATGTTATTTCACCACATATATAGCAAAAGCTATCGACAGAATTCACACACTTTCGAGGCATTTCAGATCAGCACTTAAATTAATTTAAAAATCAACTTCACACGATAATTTCAATAGCAACCACGTGCGTACAATTGACAAACTCGCAAAGGTTATGTTTACTACTTATGAACAGCTGATGAGAGGGGTGTTATGTAAACAAACATGTGTACCAACTGTTGGTGATGAAATATTTCATTTGATGAAAACTCAATATATATATAATAGAATGATACTATATCTTGAAAACAAGAGCTAATATATAATTTTTATGGTCATTTTCGGTTTTAACACGTGAAAATACATTAAAATCACCTAATTTCAACCCCGAAACAAAAACTTTGTTGTTCAGTGTAGTAGAAGGTATGATACTTTTAGATATCATTTATAACTACAAGAGGTTTTAAGGTAGAAAACGTTCAAGTTTGAATAAATACACATTTTCAGAGCATGAAATGTTAATTTTATTTAAACATGTTCAGTTTCGTTATAAAAGTGTATAAAAAAATATACAGTTTTAAAAAGTAAGTCGAATCTTTCATGTTTGAAGTAAGAACACGCTAAAACAACACACAGAATAGATATCTTAACGTACGATTCGTACATTCCCATTCTATAATTATTCTTGTAATTCTCAACTGTTATAATTTATTATTCAACATAAAAAGTCATAAAAGTAATGAATTTATACCTAGTAGGAACACTTTTTGCGTATTCTATGTTCTTTGTGCATTTATGTATATTTGATGGCATTTGATTTTATTACTATTTTATGTTATTTACATATTATTTATATCTTAATGGATTTTATTAATTAATTTTTTTGCCCAATTCCTATTAATTATAAATTCTGAAGAAAAAAATTCGCACATATTTTTGATTTGCATTTTAATTTTTTTTTAGATTCAGAAGATGCGCTTCTTGTACAGGAAAAAGATGAGCCCCATGTAGGTAAGTCGAACTCCACTAAAGTTCTTCTTGTCACGGTACCGACCGGGATTTTGAACGAGCAGTCAGAGGAGGCAGGGAGTGACTTCTCGGATTGCGAAGAGCTGGAGACATCATTCCAATCCGAACCCCAACATGATTTCAGGGAACAGATACAGTCGCCAGATACATCCGGAGAAATCCATACTGAAGAAGGGCAGCCTCTAGAGGAGGAATGGAACGACACGCCAGACTCGTCCACAGAAAACACCGTGGTCTTCTGCAGGAGCGAGACTGAAGAGAGCGACCTCACAGAGTGGTTCTCAAGGTCCGTACAGCTGGAGGATACCCTGGAGGAGGAGGGCACAACGCCCGAGTTGGAGGCGGAACTCCCAAAAGAAGGACATGGACGACGGGAGGACCTCACCAAGAGAGGAGGAATGGAGTCAGAGCGGCCCAGCACGGGCATATCAGTGCAGGTGAGGAAGAAGGAGTCGAGGCCTTCCACGGCACCGCCTCCGAGACGTCCGTGTTGCGGAAGAGTTCCTCATCCCAAACTCCCCAGCTACAACGGGCTTAGGTCGGAGTATGGACTCAGTGCAGAGCAGCTGCAGCAGAGAGAGAGGTACGTAACTCTTCATATCATCTTGACCAAGGAATCAAGCTATTCACATTGGTCAGTCGAGTTCAATACTTAAACTTGTTCCCACTAGCCGTCAATTTAGTTGGTTAATTGCTGAACTCAGTAAAAGAAGAAAGGAGTTTAGTCCTTCTAGTTTGATCTTCCATATAAATATCTTTCTCATTAAGCGACATTAAAAAAAAAAAAATTCTAGAACATGGATTATTTTAAATACTGAATTTGTTGTGGTATTTAATCCCACATTAATTTTACACAATAAATTCAAGGGAATAGAATAAAAATATCTTACTAACTCAGCAGGGACGCGAAAAATCCTACCAACTTCGCGTCCCGGCTGAGGTAGTAAGATTTTTCTATTCTATTCCCTTGCATTTATTGTATGAAATGAATGTGGTATTAAATACCACAACAAATGCAATATTTATAAAAGAAATAAAAGAAAAAAAAAACAACAACAAATAAACGAGAGTCTAATAAATAGCTGACAATGTTAACTCCTTCGAGAATAAGACTATATATTCGTCTTACTTGGAGGTTTAGACTCCCAGTAGAGTGGGGGAGTATAATGAATCATCTGGCTAGCCTCGGTGGTGCAAACGGTAGCATACCAGCCCGGCAAGCAGGAAATGCGGGCTCGCGTCCCAGCTGTGGTAGTAAGATTTTTTTTATTCTATTCCCTTGTATTTATCGTACAAAAAGATTATGTTTTATGTATGTATTGTGTATGCAATAAGAAAAAATCTAAAGATGGTTTAATTTAGTCTTTTTCAATACTCTCCTTCACATCATCCAACTTCTAAGAATAATAAATAAGACCTAAATAAATGACATCTGTACCGAATTTCATTTCAATATTCTAAAATGTGATGGCACTAGTCGGTTGTCAGTACAGAAATTTCTTAGCAATTTTTAGTGGAAGGGAACAGAATTAAAAAAATAACTTTTCCAGCCAGGACTCGAACCTGGATCTCCTGCTATCCGGGCCGGTGTGTTTTCCATTTACGCTACCGAGACAAGTCTGATTAGTTATTAAATTCCCCGCACTAGTGTCGAGAGTCCAACCTCCGAGGCAGACGAATATATCTTCATATACTCGGAGGAGCTGACATTGTCAAGCTTTCAAATGACTCTTAATTTTATAATATTATTTTTTGTGTTATTTAATCCCACGTAAATTTTAACAATTTTTAGTGCAATTAAAATAGTAATTTAGTGAATTTAATAACTTATCAGACTTGTCTCGGTAGCATAAATGGAAAATGCACCGGCCCGGATAGCAGGAGATCCAGGTTCGAGTCCTGGCTGGGACAGTTAGATTTTTTATTCTGTTCCCTTGCACTAAAAATT
>KZ806883.1:523677-567857 GCA_000696205.2 Oncopeltus fasciatus
TTAACCAGCAAGCGATTTTTCTTTTGTCGGGAGAACAGCCTACATTTAATTTTTTATTTATTTTTTTATTAAATGATTTTCAATATTCAATGCTATAGTATTTTAGTTTCAGATTGTACAGTACACTACTTGGTTAAATTGACGAGTTAATTAAAATATAAATATTTTATTTGGTTGTGGTTTTTTATCCCACGTAAATTTTAAACAATTATTGAGAGGGAATAGAATAAGAAAATCTTATTAGGCTCTCGCTAGTGTAGAGGGAATTGAATGAGATATCTAGCGCGTCCTGGTAGTATAACTGCTAAGTGCACCGGCCCGGATAGCAGGAGATCCAGGTTCGATTCCTGGCTGGGACAGATAGATTTTTTTATTCTATTCTCTCTCATTAATTGTTAGAGAATATACTTCTTCCTCCTTGTATTGCGAATATATGTATAAGCACACACACACATACATTCGCAATATAATACAACAAGGAAGAAGTATATTCTCTGAAGACAGCCAATGACGACAGATTTATATGTGTTTTGAATATATAATCATTGGTGGATATGACTTTTTAGATTATAAATCAAAAGACCCATATTAAAAGTTCTCATTATAATATGCTAAAGGCTATTTGTTTTTCCAAAACTTTTGTTAAGTGGCAGACTTATTATAATTATAAAAGTTATTAAATTTTAATTTTTAAAAATTATTTTTAAACCTTTGTGATTGGTGAGTGACCCATTGGCGATACTCTTGCCTGCGGTACCATGTATCAGTTTACCCCATTATACTCTTTAGCCACTCACGATTTATGTTTGTTTCACTTCTGGTGGGAGCAGGGAGAAGGAAGAGCTGCTAAAGGCAGTGAAGCAGGAGAAGGAGGAACGGTACGAGCAGATGAAGAAGAAGTGGAAGGAAAACCAGGTGATCTTCAACAGCTGGCTGACTCGGAAGAAGCGGGAGGCAGAAGCAAGGGCACTGCGTAGACTCAGGCAGGGCTGGAGGACGGCTCCTCCACCCCCTCCCCATATGTGAATATTTCAGTTCTCATTTCAGTTCTAGTTTCATATTAAGTATTTGATCTTTCTTATTTTTGATAAGAGAGGGTTCTATTTATTATTCTATTATTAAGAGTCAAAGTACACTTAAGTGTTTATCTTTCTGCATAGCATAAGCAATTTTGTGATAATCACGATCAGAAATATGTGATCTCACTGAGTGATCAAATTCAACAGTTCTTTCATCAAACTGTTTAACCAAATTAATTAATTAGTGATAATGATACATGTATATCAAGAGAGGGCACTTATATCTCTTGAAAACAAGAGAAAAAATTTACTCTAGAAATTCAGTAAGGATCCTGATATAAGTATCTAGTTGAAAGGAATCTTTAGCTTCGGCTAGTAGGTAGTAACTGATCCTCAAAGCAAAGTAACATTTGATAATTTCTATTTGCAATTGTTTATTTGTACTTACCACCTATTAAAACACTTGGGGACAAAGAAAGTGGAGCTGTCTACAGTTAGCAACCCTATTCTAAACAACCATTGTATTGGACAAGCTTTTATTTCTCAATATAAGCTTGACTAGAGCAAAACAAGCTGCGCCAGATTGGTGAGTTACAAACAGATTTCTCATATAACCCTTTAGTTTGTTTTTCACTATTTCTCATTTTAAGTTTTCAAAGGAAAATGTCTTGCATTATTCCTTCCACTACCTAATATTTTGTAATTGAAGTAATAATATGAAAAAAAAAATAAGCAATTCATTTATTAACTAAATAAAAGAACAATCAACAACTTAGAAAGCAGTAATCACATAATTGTATTAAAGAATATTCATAAAATTTGTCTAATTCATCAAATTAATCCTGACATACTCTCAATTTTGTACTATTTTGAAGTTGATGTTTTTAAGTTTTTAAAAGTAGGTAACACAGCTATAGTATATTATACTGTTTTATTATGTAAAACATAAACAGTATAATCTTAAAATTATCTAATAAATTGGTAAAAATTGCGATTACAAAATAGAAATATTAACTTTAACTAAGTAACCAGAGACACAGTACTCCCTTTTCTCTTAAGCATAAAACCATAGAATAGATTCCATACTTAAGTAATGGACGGAAAACAATAAATAGGCTTTAAAAAACAACATTTTTTTGCTTTATTTTTCAGCTCTTCAACAAAGTATAGTTTCGTATCATATTTTAATTGGTTATATTAACAATTGACTGACATTATTCATTGGTTATAATAACCATTGACTATACCACCTGCAATGCGAGTGTCAATTCCTAAAAAAGGTGTAAATTTGGGCATTCACTATTGACTTGGTTTGAAAATCATCATGAAAGAATATCTATGATTCCTTATCGAATGAAAGTAATATCTGATAGTTTGATAATAATTTTCAAATATAAAGCTCAAACTTAGTTTTATACTTAAAATAGTTTTCTATTACTAACTAAAGTGACTAGAGTTTTAAGGCCCAAGCCCCTTAAACTCTGTTTAGATTTGATATATTCATACTGATGATGTTTATTATCATATATGTAGTAGGTTAACACATTTATATTAAAAAACCTTCAAGACACATGCTTAAGTTTTATGATTAATGGTGGTAATTTTTTATTTTATAATTTTTAAATAGCAACAATAAAATATTGTTTTAACAGCTCAAGGCCAAAAAATTTTATAGGATGCCAGGTTAATAAATAAGTATTATTGAGGTTATATTAAGTTTTCTTGTCGGCCTTAATGCTTAAACTATTTTTTGATAATCCTTGTCAAAATACATACAATTTTCTTAATGTTTCAGGGACAAAATTGGAATACTCAGAAGAAAATTATTAAGGAAAGAGAATACGTGTTTCTTACTGAATGAAATTTTTAAAAATGCAAAGCCTCATGAACAAAAAGCATATAGGATTTATTTAGGATTACGATCTCAGTGAAAAAGATCATACTTTAATCCGGAAAATTTCTTAATTTATCTTATTGATTGTTCTAAAAGCAAATACTGTAATATACTAACATTATATTCCTTTTTTGTTAACTAAATTGCTTGTAGAAATACATTTGTAATTATTATGTAAGATTTTTAAAATATGAATGACATTAAATAAATCTCACAGTGAATAATTGAGAATGAGTAAAATATGAAACTTAAGTATTTTTTCATTGACTATTTCAAAACAGATATTCAGTAGACAGAATTTCTTGAAATTTTTACCAATAAAACTTATAGAAAAATCTCATACCTTATATTCTCCGTCTTCATTGGTTTCTGTACACCATCCCCGAAAGCGCTCGCCAACGGGAGATGGTGTACAGAAACCAATGAAGACGGGGAATATAAGGTATGAGAGTTCTATATTCATTGGTGGTAGAAATAAAAATAACCCTTTAGATTATTTATAGAAAAATGTTTGTAGTTATTCCCTTCAAAATAGTATGCCTTTCTTATAGATAAATCTCTATTTTGTCTCCATTAAAAATGGTCATATTTCCCGTATATGACTGATTTAAACCTCCTTATGATTGCTATGAAATTGAAAGTGAAGTCAGATTATCTTCACACTTGAACTCATTGATGAGCCCGACTACTGTAGAAAACAACCAAGTGAATGTAAAAAAAACTATTAAAATTTCTTAAGAGTCTGATTTCTTGGAAAACTAATAGATATTACAATAAAGATAGAGATGTAACAGAAAATAATTTGATCTTCAATTAGTAAATGAAGCATTTGAGAAAGACTCGGAACTATAAAAAATTAGCAAAATTTTTATAAAACTATGTATAATTTTAAAGCAACAATTTAGATCATGACTAATTAATAATTTAATTTCTCCAACATCCTTTAAACCCATCAGCAAACCACTCAAGCAAATCTTATTGAATATATATAAAATATATGTGTGTTTCTTTTGGCAAGCAGAAAAAAAAATTACTGGTTGTACGAGTAAAGCTACTAGTAAAATTACTAGACTTCTCAGGCAATTTTTATAGTTGTATGTACAACCCAAACAACTTAAATGTAATAAATGTTTCATATTTTTTTTCATACACCATAACATTATAAATTATAGACATTATTTTAATTTTACAGCAGCTAACTCAATAGAAATTTCTATTTGAGGATCCCCTCCATAAAGAAAGAGAAATATAAAGTAAGACGTATAAAATAATTTTGATGAGAGTGCTTGAGAAAGGGAGTGGAGAAGAGGGAGAGCAGATTGGAACCTAAGCAGCTTTATCTTTCCCATCTCGAGAGAATTTTCTACTTCTGAACTAATGAAATAATTTGATTTTCAACTCTTGAAGTTTATGCTACTTAGACAGTAGACGTCTTACATAAACCCAACAAAATTTCTAAAAATAAACATAATTATATAAATATAGCAATGATGGGCTTTTGTTCTGGTGATTTAATAGAAATTTCTTTATTATGGCAAACAGTTTAATGGTAAAGTCCTACATATATTTAATTAATTCTTTTATAGTAGGGTCTTACTAAAAATGATAACAGAAAGAAACATTCTTAAGTTGTGCAATAATTATTTTTTATTTTACAGTAATTAACAAAAATTACTACTTTTGATTCAGTTATAATATTAATTATTATTAATAATCAATTTTTTCCTCACCACTTATAATTAAATAAGAGATATTCTCATAAATAGATATAATGAGGCAAAAATTATACACAAAAATCAGGTTTAAAACAATGTACGATCTCACAAGTTTAATTATAAAAAAACATTACCTTATTTTTCTCTTTTTAAAAAAAGTAAAAGTCATTAAATATTACTTTAATGTATCTGAAAGACAAATGCCAGTCTATGTTGCAACTTTTAAACTGTGTAACATCTATAACAAAATTACCCATAATATTAGGAAACTCTAGTGGCATATATTGTCACAACTGCAACACTATCATAATTGGTATACTTCTTGGAGAGGAGTGGGAAATGTAAAAATAAATATTTTGATTTTTATATTCAAAAAGAAGTATAAAGTTACATAGTTACTATTATACCATGTAATTATTATTATTTTCCTAGATATGATGTTGAATATTCTTACTGTAAATAATTTGATTATTTTCAACTTAAAATTCAACAAGTAAAATAACAATTAGGTAACTTCATTTTTTATTTGACACATATTTTTACTTATCATAAATATGCATGATAATAGCTAAGTTTTTCTTCTTCAGAAAAACATCCTTATCACATTTTAAGTAATAAAAAATAAAACTGGAAGAAACATGGAATTTAAAGAGTACAGTAAATAAAGAATTTCACATACTATCTCAGAGTTTTACATTTAATTTTTAATAAAATTTTGCTAAGGTTCTTTATTTAAAACACTCGCAAGTATAAAAAACACATACAAAGAGTTTGGTTTGATAATACAAGCTCTTTCATGGATTTAATTATTTTATATAAAATGAAATTTACATATTAAGTTAACATTGGCCAATTACCAAATCTATTAATTATTCTTAAGGATAATTAAATATTTTTAAAAATGGCTTATCTAACTACATTCTAAAGAGTCTGGGAAGAAAGCTAAGAGTAACCACAGAGCATTTATTGTTAGGCACTGGTGCATGGATGTTTAAATATGATTAAATTCTTTCTTACTATAATTAATAAACTTTCATAATACTTTCAACAATAATTTAATTTTATTAAATCCTATAATCTTTTTAATCAATTTGTGCATGTATTAGCAATTAAAACCTTTGAAAAATTTTTATATTCAAATTTTAATTAAACATTACATTTGAAATGAAAAATCCTTGAGTATTTAAATTTGCTATTAAGCTTCAAAAATGACTGTCAAATCATATAATTACTACAAATATTTAATATAATAAGATCAATGTGTAAAAGTTATAAATACATAATTGAAATAATAAATTCCAAACAAAGAGTAACAAAAAATAGATAAGATACTGTTATCGTTTGACATAACAAGTGCTATAGTTATTTTATATATTGATATTGTATTTTAGTTAATAAGAGTAACATAATGGAACAGTTTGCTTCATTTGGCAAGTATTCTTTGAATTTGGGTCTTCCTTACTTAATATTTGGAAGATTTTTGCAAAACAAGTAATAAACAGGTTCTACTCTCAAAGAGGAATAAAATAAAATAAAACCACTTAACTATGATAATCTCAAATAAAAAACAGTTTTAATTATAAAATTTAACAGGATGACAATATATCTTCATTTAAAATAAATTATATACAGTTTTATAAATAATTTGACAAAAATATTTATTATTTTATATAATGGACATATTTATTTCCTTTAAAAAAAAAAAAAAAACTTTTGCTATGTTTTCACATGGTATGAAAATGAATTAATCTATTGGATCAGGCCACTGAATTAAATATAAAACTATAAATGAGTAGTAGTTACTCAATAGGCAATTATAAGCAGTTCTTTAAAAACTACAACTCATGTTGTATACCTTTAAAATTTTTAAATATTAACCAAAAATTTTTAGTGACATTGAATAAAACTAATATAAGAACTGTTATGTACACAAATTTATACAGTCGGAGGCACTTGAAAGGCAATAATTTTTCAATTAAGAAATTGCGGAAGCAATATGTGAAGTATTAGTTGCACTAAGCAATTAATGAAGAGTTCTTCACAATGTAGTCTTAATTGTTATTTGTTAAATCTCCTCTTGAAAAACTGATGACTATCAGGAGATGATTCTTGGCGAAGAGACATATTTGATGCGGTGAGAGATGGTGAGGAGTGGCTCCTCTGTTTAGCTATACACTCACGCATCAGTTCTGCCAATCTCTAAAGGGAAAAATAATGTTTCAAAACTAAGATAAAAGGCATACCACTTCAATAAATTAAATAAATTAAGCTTCTTCAATAAACATATTATTCACTCACTAAATTTCTAGCACTATACTACTAACATTACAAGCCTGGGTTATATAGACTAATTGCCCTAACAACAGCTATACTCCACTGGCCTAGAACTAGAAAAGTGTAGTCTGATAACTAGCTATATTATGGGATAAGTTAGTGCAACTAACATGGGGACAGTGATTCTACCATGACTTTAACCTGAGCTCCTATTCAGGAAGCGTTTAATTTATTGTAAGTCTAATGGCAACAGAAATGGTTCTAACATAATTGATTCAATTTAATTATCTAACCACTAGATTCAAACATCAAGGACCAAGTCAAGTTTGAGTTTGCTGATCAAATTATAATTTTGCCACACATCCAGCTTTCTCACCTCATTACCTGCTAGGGAGAACAAGGGTTAAGCAAAAAGATATCTTCCTCAGGAATGATTAATTATTTTCCCCAGCTGGGCAAGTAGCTTGTGAATAGAAAAAAAATCAAGCCATTTTTGCGTGAGTATAGAACACATGCAATTATTTTTTAAGGAATAAATTGTAGTTTTAAAAAACAAATGGTCCAATAATAATGTTTCATTCATTAATGTTGTATAATGTAATTGGATTACCCCTGGTCAGGATTTATAAGTTACTGCTTTTTGACCCAACTTTTGAAATCCAGTTTAGAGATTATTCAAATTAATTAGAGATTTTCAGCTTTCCAAGCTATTTAATTTTTTTTGTAAATATTTCAATTGAATGACCTAGAGCATTGCCTAGATTGATTTTGCATTGCATTGGACTTGAGTGGGTCTTATTAAAGCCCATTCCAGCAGGAAACTGTCTTCAAGTGTCACACTTGGCCAATAATATCAGTAAATAAGTGTGACAGGTTTCTTTTACCATTAGCAATGGCTAGCTTGACTTAAGAGGAACTATATGGATGACCAGAGAAATCTGCGACACTTATTTACTGATATCATTAGCATAATATGAAAGTGTCAAGGTGTGACACTTAAAGAAAAAATTAAAATGCTTGGATAGCGTTTTCATAAGGATCACAAACCAAGGATATTTTGGCAAGCTCCATCTTAGATAAGGAAATTTTCTTTAAATTAAGGGTTCTTCAATTCCAAGTGTTGAACGTGACCATGATTTTGTACAGAACAGAGTCTAATTGGTGTTTCATGATTTCATTTCAGCAGCAATTCACAAATGGAAACATGGTTTATTAAATTTTATTAAATAATGGTATTAGTAGTGGTAAGTAATCCTATGTTAAATTTTACACAAGAAATGCAAAGGGGGCCAGAAAAAAAAATCTTGCCACCTCAACCGGGACTTGAACACAGTCTCCTGCTTTCTGGGCACGTATACTGACCACTGCACAAACGAGGCAGGCTAGATAATTTCTCCAACACCCCACACTTTACTCTGAGTCTAAACCCCCAAGTAAGACGAATATATCGTCTTATACTCGAAGGAGCTAACATTGTCGGCTATTTGTTAGACTACCGTTTTTTTTTCTCTCAATATTTCTTTTTTAAACAATGATATTAGTTGTGGTGTGAAATCCCACATTAAATTTTATACAAGAAATGCAAAGGGAGCAAAAAAATCTACCACCTCAACCGGGACTCGAACCTGGGTCTCTTGCTTTCCAGCCAAGTATGCTGGCCACTGCAGGAGACCTGGGATCGAGTTCCGGCTGAGGTGGTAAGATTTTTTTTCTGGCTCCTTCGCATTTCTTGTATTAAATTTTATTATTTTAATTCATGTGGCACCCAAATTTGAAAATTATTTTCTTATCCATTTTATGTAAATGGTTTAAAACTGTTTTATGGTCGATATTTAGTTTCTGGTGGCGAGATGATATACTTCTACCTGCCTGGACTTTTTAAAAAATTTCATAGACTTTTTAAACTCCTGGCCCACATGGGCAAGGCTCATCATTTACATCAAAATTACCGGAACAAAATGAGTGAACCAATTTTGGCACTGGAGTTCCCTTAAGCACTATAATAATACTATAAATACCACAAAATTTCCAATGAGTCTATTCTCCATTTTCTCTTTTCAAAAGTAAAAAAGCAAAACATGACAAAAATGACTTTCAGGAATCTACATTTTCATAGTGCAATAACTTTTGACTAAGTAGATGAATAAAACTAATTTTAGATATATTCTCTGAAGTATGCCTTAGCATAAAAACAAATACTATAAATCAAATAAAGTTTCCAGATGCCTTACCTTACGAACTTCTATTTTATTAACTAGGAGGACTTTTCCATTGTCACTGCTACCGAACATAGTTTTGAGATTCTTTGGTTTAGCCACCCAGAACCGCACACCTTCATTAGTGATCTCAGGCTCTTTCGCCATTTCA
The DNA here is from genome assembly GCA_000696205.2 of Oncopeltus fasciatus. Taxonomy (NCBI): domain Eukaryota; kingdom Metazoa; phylum Arthropoda; class Insecta; order Hemiptera; family Lygaeidae; genus Oncopeltus; species Oncopeltus fasciatus. Next base: position 532,947 of record KZ806883.1, read on the forward strand.
GTCCATTTGTGTTCCCATTCCAACTGAAATATTGATAATAACTATTACTCAACTAGGTATAAAGAACTATGATGATAAGTTTTATATAAAAAATAAAGCACAGAATTTCAATCAGGAAGGGTAGCAGAGATGGACAGTGATAGATCTGATAACTGGTGAATCCTGGTCATGAAACTTGTCAGGAGAAACGAACAGAAATTAAGAGGAGAATTTTTTAGGCAAATGAGCCAACCAGTTTTAATAAAAAAATTTTAGACTGTGGAAAGGGGACTATCTGAACTCATTCAGTACTTATTAGAACATCCATGTAACTTATTTCAATCTGTTATACTAAATGTGTAATACCTAGATATACAATCAAGAGAACCCAAAAAAGAGTGTCAGTAAAAATGGAGAGAAAATTTAATCTTTGAAACAAAAAAAATTACTGACAGTGGATTGTATGTACTAGGTTCAATATGTTTTACAGTTCGATAAGAGAGGGCATTACTTAGTAGTAATACACAAATATAATATTAGGCTAGTGCCTAATATTATTTTTGTTATGTTGGTACACTCTTCATATGAATGTATATGAAGTTTCATTTCAATCTGTAAATTCATTCTTAGTTTACAAGCCATTTAGTATCGATGTGTCACAGTATTTTAAAATGGACATATCATAGTACATTATAATGGAAAAAAATCAAGTATCGTGCAGAGATTAAATTTTTATTTTTGGAAGGTTTAAAAACAAAAGAAATTTATGAACGAATGTTAAAAGTGTATAAGGACCCTTTGCTTAATTGGTACAGTAGAAAAAGGGGTTGCTGAATTTAAATGTGTTCGTACAAGCCTTGAAGACGATCCAAGTCAGGGAAGTCCAAAACCTGCAACAACTCCAGAAATCATGGAAAAAATACAGATTGTGGAAAGGGACCTATCTGATGGCCCTGGAATTGAAAAATCATCAAGTGACTGAAAGAGATTTAGTATACGCCCTAGTCATCTCATTGGGCAGTGTAAGCAATATTTTGACTATTTTGAGTATTAGATTTCAGAAAGCTATGTACACAATGGGTGCTCAATTCTATTAAAAAAAAAAAAAAAAAAAAAAAAAAAAAAAAAAAAAAAAAAAAATCAATATATGAAAGATCTCATAGCCCACAACCAAGAAGGAACAGTAAGGAATTTTGATAGGGCAAAATTTTCTAGAGGTATGTCCCCCAATCTGAAATTTTTTAAGCATTATGTTCAGATATCAGACAATGCAATTGACTGAAGCAACATAAAGATAATAACTAATTGTTCATTAAATACGCACATATTCCTAACAACTAAATTTGACTTCAAATGTATTTATTCTCAAGTATCAGTGAAATTTATTAAACAGCTTACAGCTTAGATTTTAAATAATACCCAGAGTTCCTTAATTTTAATTATATTTAGGCTTAATGCTTCTTTTTACTATAAAGTGACATGAGGATTACATGATCTACAGAGTGAAACCGAATTTCTAATAAGTAGAAAGAGAATTTTAGATTGTTAATCTAATTAATGTAATTTTCGAGAGTCCGATTGATGATTATTTGTTATGCAATCATGCCACAATATTGAATGGCAGTTTGTGACCGCTTCAATTATTATTCCATGGTCAGGAAAAGAATCGATAACTCTCTTTAGTTTATCAAAGTAATTAGTAACCTCCTTGTTTACATCAAAGTAAGCAGAGATTAGGATATATAGATCCTTATCAACCCTAACATGACAGTAACATCTGGGCTAAGCCAAATTCGGTTGCAATGCCTTAAAAAAGCAAAAAAAAAAAAAATGCATTCTCATAGCTCTCAAACTTAAGAGCTTATAAATATGAACCAGCAAGGGTGTCAGAAAACTTTGGTTTTCATAATTAGTCCAGGAGTGGGTAATGAAATTTGTAATCTAAGTTAAAAACTGGGTATGGCATTGAGGAAGTTCCAGCTAACATATGTATATATCAGTGTAGAAAGATTTTGGTTCTCCACTTAGTAAAATGACTATATGCTTAGGCTAAAACTTACTTGAAAACTACATCATTTACATCTGTCAAAGTAACACCAAAACTTCGGAGTATAAGATTGACAATAGGAGGCATGGAGCTGTTATCTTCCTCTCCAGAACCAGAATCTCCACCACTCAAAGAAAAACTTAGATGGATCTGAAATAGATGTTGAAAATAATTGAGCCTTGAAGCATGTTTATAAGTTTCACCTTAATATTGACTTCACATTTTAATAGAAAATAAAAGAACCAATCATTTTAAATTAAAATGTATTTATTTTCCAATTTGAAGTAACCATAAAAATAAAATTAATCTATAAATTGAGAAATAAAATTTCATTATTACGCAAAAGTCAAGATGAATGAAAAAATTGCAATAGATCAAAGAAACTTGAAACACTATTGTCTAGTTTTTTCAAATAAAATAAAATAAATTAAGTTTCATGTGACAAATTATTAGTTTTTAACTCTTCAACTAACATGACCGAATTCCTGATAATCCTCTCTTCATCTTACATTTAAATATTTGGATTAATATATGTTTACAGATTTTAATCTAATAATTACATCTATGATTATAACCTTTAGTATTTCTTAGTTACGCTTACTCAGAAGATTGTCTCAGTTTGTATATTACAGCAGAATACTCCATCAAAATTATAAACTATTTATCAATAAGGAAATTAGGAGCCACACTTATTTGAGAGAGGATTTTTCTTGATTTAATAGACCTGATAGTGCTTAAAGATGACTATTTCATAAATGAGTTTTAATCTTAGTAAATTAAATAAGACATTGAGAAATAAAGAAATGACCATAATGAATAAAAGTTAGTTGCTTAGGGATATATAATAAAATTTTTCTCAACTCTTACCTTTAAGGGAGACAAATGAAGTTTTCCATAATAATTTTTAACTTCTTGTCCATGAGTTCTTGTAACAAAGTATGTCAAAGTGTTTTTTGCACGCTGAATATCACTTTCCATATACTTTTTCTGGGAAAAAATAATTATGAAAAATAAATTAACCAATGTTTTAGCCAAATAAAAGGTTTTGTGAACTTGCTAAACATGCTATTTACACTTGAACTACTAATTTTGCAGAGCAATTTGAGACATATTCAGACATTCCTAAAAATCTGAGATAAAAGAAGTCTTAAAGTTTTCTTTATGCAATTATAATTTACATATAATACATCTTTTAGTCAACTTTTAATTGGCTTAGAAATATACTAAAGTAATTTTTATTATTTAAGTTAATGTAATAGTGAGATGAATTTAATTCATTTTCCACAATTTCATATTTAAACAAAAATGTAAAGGGCAAAAAATAGAAGTATTAAACAAAAAGATCTATCCTTCCTAAATGTTACCAACATTTCTCAACTTCTAAACTATTATTTAGTGACAAAAGTTTTTTATATTTAGAATCTTGAAGTTCTATACACACACACACACACACACGCACGCACACACCAAGTGTATATATAGAAATATTAGGTAATTTTAATAGATTTTTTAGATCATTCTGTCAAAAACTTTTGTCACTAAACATGTTTCAGTTGTTAAGAAAACTTGGTAACAATATCAATATTAGAAGAATACATCCATTAAAAAATGAATATAAAAAAAATTGTTAATAGCTTTAGATTACATATTTACATAGAAAAAAAATCTAATTTTCTGGCAGAACAGAATGGTTAAATTTATAAGGAACATACCCTGATATTGCATATGACATTTTTGAAACAAGTTTACATAATCTACTTTTTAAAAAAATCTTAAAAGAAGCCTACCTGGTCTTCTTCAGTAGTGACGCTCTCTTGGAAGACACTCATAAGATTAGTTAGGAGGCCGCTGTCCACTTTGACATGGAACTCTTGTACCAATATCCCCAAGTACTTGTACTGCTGGACATGACTGTACTGATTCATCAATTTGATGGCACTCACTTCAATAAAAGGCTTAGAACCTAAGAAAAAAAAATCTTTGAAGCCAGCAAATAACCTTATAAATACCAATTTTATAAAAAACAATTCTAAAACTGTTGATATAATGGATGGTATTATGGAAACTATTTAAATAAATATAAAAATTATTGATAGGTTCAGTAAAATATTAAGTCTTCTTTTTTATAACTTTATCGTTTTAACTTTATAATAACAATTTATAAGCAATATGATATCCAACAATAAATAAGTACATAATAAATAAATATTTATGCATAACATTGACTAAAAACAATAAGTAATTTAACATAAACAAGTAAATATAAAATCTATAATATTAGGTCTATAAACTGGCGGAAGCATAGTCAATAAGGTATCATAATATTTAAATTCTATTCCCGAAACCTACCAGGTCAAATGCAGTACTGGTGGTCTTACACTAGAGTGTCAGAATTTACTGTTCCCCGTGGCCTACTCCTTCCATCCTCTACCTCCTCAGCAGCTACCAGGCTTCCAACGGTGTAGCCTCATATAGTATGCCTTGTACATTCAGACAGGGTTTTCATTTAATTATGCACACCTTTCTAATCTTCACCTTCTCCAAGAAGTCTAATGTAGCCCTTCTTTGCCATGTGAAGTCAAATTTGAGGATACACAAATTTGTGACCACTAATTTGAATATGGTCTTGAAACATTGACAGGTACGAAGATATTGGTTGATGTTCCTTGACTCTGGTCCTCGAACGACACCCAGTTTGACCTTTGTATACCACAGGTACATTTCAATTAATATACTTTATTTTTCTTCTTTTTCCATTCTGTCTTAGGGTCTTGAAAGGCATCATTTGAGGCTTCCAAAAGGTCTGTACGTTATTTTTATACCTTCCTGAGGCACAACAAGCTTTCCTATTTTAATCGTCCCTTGTCCAGCATATGACAAAAATCCATACCTTTCTTAAGTTTTAATTTCTCCCCTTTTCGTCTCTCTTACTTGATAATTTGACTCCATCAGCCTTCTTTGTTCATTCTTCCTGATTATATTATCTGCCATACACAGCTTAGAGCCATTGCTTTCAGCCAGCTGGTAATTTGTCATTTTTTCTTTATTGTAATCCTCATGTGGCAGGAACTTTCTGCAGTCTTTTGATTAGCCAGCGAAAGCTACTCAGCTTTGGATATCATATTTTTTATAAATTATTTTTAATGTTATAGCCCGAAGATGCAGTAATAGCTGCGAAAACGGCTGTAATACAGTTTTTAAAAAGCAGGAAGACTACACCTTTTACTGAACCTATCAAGTTCCTAACCTGAAATATTATTCATACAACTAATAAAAATTATTTTAAAAAAAAGGTAAGCTTAACCAGCATTGATTATTGAAAATAACTAGGAATCACATAAGAAAAAAATTAAAATGCATTCAACTTCTTTTTTTCTGGAGATTAGAGGGATATTGATCACTTTAGAGATGATATAGAGGTTATCTTTCCTGTTTTAATTTATTTTATTAGCAACTGTTTTCAGTGTCAAAACACCATCATCAGGCACCACAAAGTGTCCCAAGTGCTCAGTGGGATACTGAAGAGAGAACCCTATCTTGCAACACTCTGTGGTGCTTAATGATGTATTAACACCGACACCGGTCCCTAATAAAATATATTAAAACAGGAAAGACTACCTCTACATCATCCCAAAAGAGATACATTTTAAGTGAAAAGTAGATTTTATTCCTTTAATTTATTTTAAAATCTGATTATTATTATTTTGAATCTATTATAATTAATAATGACAACAATAAAGTTATTAATAAAAGTAGAAGAAAAATATGGCAAGTAAATGACAGAGGTGAGAGAAATTTAATTTGAAAAATCTATTGGTTAGATTAGGACCCTCAGACATTCCAGTGGTTTTCGAAGATACTCGAAAAGCTAATGCCTGTAAGACAATACTGAAGGGATATTGGGACAAAAGTGAAATGATAAGGGGACAATGCATGTGTTTGGGAGGACAAAAAGTTTAGCGATTCATATCGAAGGTAGGATAAGGGTTGTAAGGAAAGGTTTTATGGAAAGTAAAGTACTGGTATAGAAAATTCCATAGATTCTGAGGATTTCAAATAGGATGAATTGCATTTTGGATATTTAGAAGCTTTGAAAGTCCCCATACTTCTATCCCATAAGACCAAGTAGTTCTGAGGATAGAATAGTTAGGTTTTTTTTAAATTTGCAACATCGATCATAGGTGTCTGTTAAGGAGTGGAGCCAGTTGTCTGAGGCATTGATTTGTTTCTCATCATCAACATTGATATATGAAGTACCAATGGAATTTTTATGAGACAAAAGAACTGTAAGATTTCCTTAGAGTAGAGTGGGCAAAGTGCTTGACTCATCTTAAGCCAACACTTGGTGAGTCATTCTCATTTAGTGCAGGTGTTCTTGGATAGAGGGGGATGCACAGAAGGAAGTGAGATTAAACAAGCAATAGCAATTTTAACAGCAAGTCTACAAAAAAGTTTGTACATCATTGAATTAAGATGAAATCATCTTAAATTTTTATAATAACCAAAAGTTACCTCTGATGGGAGACTGGTTTATTGGAAAATACTCTATTTTTTCTTCCTTAAACGCCACTCTCATCAACTAGTTGGATAAATTAAAAAAAAAAAATATCTTTCTTAGCTCCATAAAGAATAGGAACCAAAATACAGAACATGAATTTCCTAATTAAGCAAGTGTATTCAGACATAGTTTTTGAAATTAATAACATCACATAATAAATCTTAAATCTTATTCTTTAAATTGTTTTTAATATTAATAAAAATAAAATAACTTACAGAGTTCAGCCATAACTGATTTTGGTGGAGGAACTGGAGCAAAAACAACAGGAAAAATGCAGTCATAAATTTGTTGGTCTATTTGTAACCTATTGACTTTGAGATGAAATCTTGTAAGATGAGTAGAATTTTTGATATTTGCCCAGAGTCCTTCAACGTAGCAACGACGAATTTCTTTTTGAGAAGGAGCAAGCAATAGCATGTGCTTGAAGTCCAACTGCAACAGAAATATGTATAGACATATTGAAAACAGAAATATAGTAAATGAAAACATATATTACTTGATGATAAATATTTAATAATTTATTTGATCAAAATTAATTCGGTGGCATATTGGATCATAGCACTGCAAGTATCATTCCTTTTTCCAAATTTACTTTTTGAATTCAATTAATTCAAATAGAAGATTCTTATATATACAGAAGCCTACTTAGTTCTTAAAACAATATAGATTTAACAGGAAAAGCCGGTATCATACTAATTTTCAAGCACCCCTTAAAAAAAATAAAATAAAATAAATAAAGTACATTATTAAGGAAAAGCCCTTGAGAGGGCCTTTCTTTGAATCGGAGAATATAACCAACCCAGAAAACTAAAATTCTTAGCTTCACAAAAGAATGGGAACCCAAATACAGAACATAAATTATTCCAATTAAACATGCAGTATATAGAAACAGTTGTCCCAAATTATACAATTTCTTTTTCATTATATCTTATAAAAGACAGTAAAGTGATTAATATCAGTGACAGTGTTAAGAGCCCTTTTCTAATAAGGCATTATTTATGAATTTGGCTATAAATAATTTGTAAAATAAAGAATGCTTGTTTTGGAAAATAAGTTATTAGAATATTCAACTGATTTAGAAAATAAGTGGTCAATTGTTTTAGAAAATAAGTTTTAAGAAAATTCTACTGCTGTAGATACCAAGGTTACTTGATTGAAACTTATTTCAAGAAATAAGTTTATTTATTTCAAAAATATATTATTGAAAATTTTACTGAGTTAGAAAATAAGTTTAATACTTTTTAGAAAATATTACTAATTTAGAAAATAAGTTATCTACAGTGTACTAAGTTGTCGAAATTCAGTAAATAAGTTTCTAATAAAAACATATTAGTAAACTAAAAAAGAAAAAAAAAAAAAAAAAAAAAAAGAAAAGAAACTACACTGAAACTGGATGTCATCGCCCCTGTGTCGATTTATTCAGCCACCAAGACCTTTATAAATAAGTCACCCAAGACTGTTACAGAATGACCTTTACAAATATAAGGGGACTAAGTAATTATGAGGAAATAGTTGTTTGATTTGAAAATCCGTAACACAGAACCAATATGCACATCCTTCCTTCAGTATAATTTGGAAAAAAAATGATGTTTTTAGATGGAGAGATTGTTGAATTAATGGAAATTTTTTAATGCATTAAATTTTAAAAATTACATAAATATTTATCAAAGTTACTGAACATTCTTCTGCTAATTGCTAGGAAAGTATAACTCCTTAGTTAGGGTTTCCAAATAAAAACCAATCCTTTGCACTTTTTACATATTTTAATGCTGAGTGCTTTTGGAATCATTGATTACATCTTCGGAGCTCAGCTTTTTATGAGTGTCTCTACTACCTTGACAGCTCCCTAGAGCCTCCAAGGCAGACACACATAGAAAGGTGATTGAGCTCAGAAGATGGAATCAATGATTCTGAAAGCGCTCAGCAATTAAAGTATACAAAATGTGTGAAAAATCAGTTACTATTTGATAAACCCTAATTGTCAACTTTGCCACCAGCAAAACAAATAAGTAAATAAATCCTTAGATTTTCCAGATCAATAAAACTCACAGTCAGTCTTTCAGTTTTGATTATGTAGCTTGGCTGCAATGAAATATTCAGAGCTTCAAGATAGTCTTGATATGCACTTTCAATCAGCTTCATGTCCTTTTCTGAGAAACGCTTATAAGTTTTATTCCCAGGTTTCCTTGCCTCCCATACTATTTCAGATCTGCAAAAATTGAGTAATTGACTGCTTTTTTTGTTAACCTACTAAATCTGCTAAATTAAATCAAATTAAAGTAAAAGTATACACAAAAGTCAGATCATGAAAATGACTTGTTAAACTTGATTACTTTTATGGATACCTGTTATAATCAAATAAATTAATGGTAAATGCAGAAAGAAACAAAAATATACAAAATAAAATAATATTTTTTACAAAATATAATTTATACATAATCATGTCATCATTGGGAATGGGTTGTATCCACTGAGATGGCAGCTGGATTGTTTTTCAACTCAAGATTGCATTGAAAAAGAATTATACAAACAATAAAGTTACACATATAAGTATATTCTAATTATCAATAACAAAAGCAAAGTCCCTAATTTAAAAAAAAATGAAATCCTTAGTATTTCATTGAAGTTTTTCAATTATTAAAAATAAAGTGCTTGAACTGAAGTTTACTTTTTCACCATATGATATAGTTAACATACAAAAAAAGAAAAGAGTTCTAAGTCTTGAGTAGAACATTATATTGTAAGTATGTTTACTGTAGGTTAAAAATATCTGACATAACCATAGCATCCATAAGAGCAGGTTATAATTAGGGTAATTTAACAATCTCAGTAAAAAACTATATATTTACCCAGATATACTGATATAAATAATTTCAGTTTTTCTTGTATCATCCACCAAAGACACGCCTAATCCATGAACTCTCAATTCAATTTCTTGGTTAACTTGTTCATAATCTACCAAGTTAATGGATTCAGCAGCAATTGAGCGAGAATCAGTAAACAAGAAGACCCTCTGCAAACCATACAGGAAAGAGCTCCAAAAGCATGAATCATTTCCAACTGAGAAATTACCAATTGTGTCCTAGAAATAAAAACATGTATGATAAACTTAAACTTTTACATATTATCCAAAGTTATGGAGAAAAGAAGAGCAGTTGTATATATATATATACATATAAAAGGGCCCTGCCCTGTTAACACTACCAATCTACCAATCTTCAAGTTACAAGTTTAATCCCAGTAAGAAATCATAGTAATGATCATGCAGTAAAGAAAAATAAAACCCCTATTACTGTCGTCGTTTGGAGGGATACAACATTGTTTGTAAGACTAAAATGTCAGGTCAACATAATTAATTAAATCTTGATATACATATTAGTAGAGAATTTGTTGGGTTTCAGTCAAGGTCGTTCAACATACATAGTGGATACCATTAGCCAGAATGACAACTTACCAACCAACCTTGTCCGAACCCCAAGAAATTCTCTACTAATAATCTCCACGGTCAAAAACTCTCAATTGAACCTTAATCACAACCTGGGGCATTCTTAAAATGCCCAGCACTCCACATAGACCTCTCACCAGACTCCCAGATCTCTTCTTCAGTTACACCACCACAAAACTGCACCAACTCTCATCACATCATCACCAACACAAATAGTGAATACCACTAGATAGAATGACAACAATTCATCATCACAATCTTGATCGATCCCAAACAAATTCCCTACTGATATACATAATTTAAGACTCAAATTTAAAATAAGGATGGTTGGTGACAAGATTCCCAAAATAAATGAAGTCTTATAAGCCAAATGGGTCGCATTAATAAAAAAAATGTGTGGCTATAGCCTACCGACCCTACAATTTGTGAAGTTGTTACTTTTCAATGAGATTGGTAATTATTGTCAATGAAATTAGCATAATTACCATTATGCTAATTAATTATTATTTGTAATGCATATCTTGAATCAAAATCATATAATAGTTTTAGTAAAGTTAATTGAGTCTTAAATAAAATAAATAAATATATAATAAAATACACTACTATTTTTTTAATAGACAATTAGAAAGAAACTCTAATTTTGCATCCAGAGCTAAAATTAAATGTGATTTTTGTTATCGTGATATTTACCTCTTTGAGGTCACCAGTATATTTGCCTTTACAGAAAGAAAGGAAGTGTGTATCATCATATGTAGACCAAGTAAATAGTGCTTGTTGTTTGGGTTTCAGAACCACACTGTGAAAACAGAAAACATGAAAATCAGTAGAAAAACACAAAATAAATAATATTTACTATTAATGTTATAANTATAATAATATTAATTATTAGTTATTAATATTATTATAATATTAATAGATAATAAATATAAACTCACTATACAGATTATATTTTGCTAATTTGTACTTTCTTCTTTTTAAATTACATCTCAGACATTTCAATCCAACAAATTAATTAAATTTTTTTTTCAAATACCTATGAAGACATTAACCTTCAGAAGACAATGAACTATAAGGTCTAGACCCTTTTTATTGAGTTAGATAACTTCTTAAAGACAATTTATTTTTCATTATGGTACACACCCACACCCACTTGCAAGCACCACACACTCATGTGCACACGCGCATACACTTACACAAAATTAATAGGAGAAAATTAATTAATACAAACCTATTTTGTGAAGATGACTTTTCACAGACATCTATGACATGGGAGGTGTGATTTACAAGCAATACTGGAGCCTGACCCAGTTCATAAGCAAAGAACGAAATGTATACTCCACCTTCTGTTATATGGATATCAACATTTATTGCTCCATACTTCAAAATAAGCAAACATTAAATAATGTAGTGAAAGTATATTTTACAAAAATATGATTATTATATAAAATAGAATTTTGGTTACCTTGTTGTTGAGTTTAAGAACACTGTTATGTGACTTGTAGTAAGGAAATGTTTCAGAGGCTTCTGATGTCCCAGCTATTCTTACTTGGAGCTTTCCTATATCAGGCTTTAGTGTTGGCCAAAATGCCAGCGTGTCATTAGGATTAACCTTAGCAAGAAAAGCAAGTTGTTACTTATTAGGATATATAATACATGTAGAAGATTTATGGAAAAAAATTAATTTGAAACACAAATGGAATTATGGGATTAGTTTTCTGTGAACTGAAACAAGTACAAGTTTTTTTTTTTTTCCAAATCTTTCTCAAGGTTCATGTCAAACAGTGAAGCAAGCAAGTCAGTCATACTCCATTTTCTAAATTTAACTTTTTACTATTCTATTTTGATTTTTAAACTGACTGTTGATTTCATTTGCATTACTTTTTTTTAAACAAATTTCAAGACAGGCAGTGATAATATTTATGTCATTTGAGTCCCATTTGATTTGCATGACACTTCAACTCTCATTCTGAGCTCTTCCTGTTATCTATAACTTTCTCTTTCCAAATTTTCACATTCCTTAAAGTTTGTCAGAGAATGAAGTCATTCTCCTACTATTATTCTTCATACTATGTTTCACAAATGTATCGCCACCAAGGAAGAAAGTCCTTCTATATAGGTATTCTTCTTCTTGTTTTTGGGTGGTGATAACTATTATTCATTCATGATGCTACTATAAATTAGCATTATTTCTTTAATTTTTATTTTTTCAACTGAGACTAAATGTTAAAAACTCTTTTTCTTTTTTACTGCACTATATCATCTTGTTTTTTATCGACCTTCTTAAGCTTCTACTTCAGAATGACTACTGCAGTAATGTTTTAATATTACTTCACTATCAGTTTATTTTTTTATGGAAAAACCTCAATTTTATTCTTTTTCCATTTCATCCCATTGGAAGTATTTTTATACCTCTTTTTTTCTAAATTATACATTCATAATTCAGTCCTCAATTCATTTAATATAATAATGGTTTACAATAGCATATCTAATATTTAGTATAGTATATAAGGTATTTAGCTCCTTGTGAGAGAATAGTACCCCTCGCCTAAATAAAGAAGTCATTTTGTCTTTCAGTATCTTCAGTAAGAAAAAAAACAAATTTGTTCAGTAGTAGACTATTCACATATAGTCAATAAAATAAATTTATAATTCATTGAGAATGTTATTAAAGAAAAATAAATGAAGAAAAAGAAGAAGAAAATCATTAATAGTCATTGTGAGGCTAGATAAAACATCTTTTCTTAGTTATATATATATATATATATATATATATATATATATATNATATATAGTAAAAAAGTTTAAAATACATTTTGAGGTCACAGTGAAGAAAATTTAGACTGAAATATATGTTAAACTAATTTTCTATATCCATAAACAGAAATGGATGATATCAGGACATTCTTTTGAAAATGTTATAACGAGAAGAACCTTTCTCTCAAACACTTAAACAACAAAACAATATACTTACAGTGTTCCAAGGTCTATTTTCTTTCCCAACTTCTCTAATCTCTATAGGGTATTTGTGGCTATTAACGAACACATGGAAAGGTGTGAACAGTACTTCTTTGGTGAGTGCATTATTTATCAACTTGATTTGAACACCGATCTGAAATTAACAATAAAATAACATAAATGAATTCAGAAGATTTTTATGAAGTGAACCTATGAATAATTTAAAGAAAGAAAGACAAAGGACTAATTTAGGAAACAGTACAGGACATTTTATTAAAAAAATTTAAAATATTTTGGCTAAAACAAACAGGTAAAATGCATTATGTTTAAGATTAGCTTTCTATTCTCTAAATAAATAATGAATAATGCAGCGAAAAAAAAAAAAAAAAAGAAAAGGTACTTTGTATACTCCCTAATGTTTTCTATAAGCAAATTTAATGTATTATAGTTTTATTTATAACTTTAAATAAAAATGAAAATTATTTTTGTTATCTTATCTTTAGCTAAAAGTGTTTCTCATTTTATATGCTTAGCGTACATATGTGTAAATTATACTTAGCTGCATTGCAAAAAAAAAAAAAAAAAAAAAAAAAAAAAAAGTGTCTGGTTCATTTTACTTATAAGCTTTTAATTAGTAACTCTAGCCACATCTTTAAAGCTTATACTTACCTAATCTCATGCATGAATTATTTTACATAAATGAACTCTCTGTACAGAGCATCCTTCCTTTCAAAGAATTGTTAAAAGGATGGTTAAGTTGAAAAATCCCGTTTAACGACAAACAATAAATAATAATCAAAAAGGTCTTTTTTAAAGATTTTATTTTGAAATATATTCATTTGGATAAATATTTAATCTTATTTGAATTTAGGATATTAACTATTTTGTGTTTGTCCAGACAGTCAGGGTCTCAAGATAATTATAAAATGCAAAAATGTGAATAAATATAGAGTTTATATAAGAAAGTTGGGAATTATATTGTCTCATCAAAAAATATTTGAGAGCTAAAATTTGTTAGCATCACAAATCACAATAAGTATATAATACATATACAAGAGAATTAAATGTTAAAAAGAAGTCTTGGTGAGTCATAATTTACTTCTTAAAATTATTTATTAAGAAGATTATATTTTATTTAGAAAAATATTAATCAGAACCTGAAGAGATTTTGTCAGGGCTCATTTTCAGATGTTAGATAAAATACCCAATCATGAAATATTTTAATTCCAATTTTGTACATTGTAAGCCATCTTCAGGGCTAATAACAAACACAATCAGACTCTTTAGCATTGAAAATAACTGACAATGTAATGTAAGATGAAAAGTTAAAAATAAATAAATAAAAAACTATTTTTCAAATTCTTTTTCCCGAAAAAACCTCTATTTTAACGTCATAATCTTGATGAACTTGGGTTGTCTGACCATAGGCCACTGAAAAATTCAAATCAACATTAAGTATTTTGGATTATCTTGCTAGAGAGTAAGGTTCATTTATGCTATGAGACTCATAGCTAGACAAAATTTTTATTATTAATGAATAAACTCGTGTAAGAAGAGCTGTAAAGTTTTGAGCAAAATAGAAGCAAAGGAAAGACAGTTAAGAAGAAATGTAAAATACCATTTTCTTCCCTTAGCTATTGATTAATCCAAGTTCATACTTATAATTGAGGATTAATTTAAAGATTTTATGTCAAAATTAGAGTTTTAATAATTTAAAACAAAAAAGGTGAAAGAGAGAAGGATTAAACAGAAAATATTGAATTTTTGCTCATCAACTGATTACCCAAGGATCATATTTCAGCAGATCGGTTTAATATAAATTACTGTAGGAATTATAAAAGAAAAGGACATTTAAAGAATGCCATACATCGATCTTTTTTCTTAGCTAAGGATATTTGTTACCTAATCTACCCCCTAATCCACTGACCTCAAGACCTTCACCTGTAAGCTAAGTGCAGTCCTCTAGTTATAAATATGGTCAGTCCCCATGGTTAGTCTTGGGATATCAGCATCCTCCAAGCAATTTTGTTCAATTTTATTATTATATTTTTATCACTAAATTACATTTTTTCTCATTAACTCTTCCTATTTTAATTTAGTATTTTTTAAATTTTTAATTACAGTTTAGTTAGGACAGCTGTCTGTCACCCAAAAATATATTTCTTTTCTCTAAGTTATCTAATACATCTAAAATCAGTTAAGGTCAGTTAAATTTCATGTTTTAATGAATGCATGTTATCATAAATTAACATATATTTATTAAAAACTTACATTAAATCAAGTGGCTCCATCTTTTCTTTTATAAATCTTTGAATCAATTTAATAAGTTTAATCTCAGTTAACTTTTTAATGAAATACAATTACTTATAATTCCATTTACGATAGATAATATAAATGGACAGAAAACTAAAATAGAATAAGTACTCATAAAAATGATTGAAATCCTTAGAAACATATCTATAAAATGCTTACATGGTATGTCTTATTGTCATGTTTACAAATGACAATTCCTGAAGTACCAGTAGCATCAAGAGAAAATTTATCAGACCATGGTCCATCTTCCACTCGAATTGAAGACTTTTTCTTTGCAAAGAATGATTTAGCTTTGAAAGAGAACATGATTATACCATTGTAGTCAGCTGGGTGATGAATGAGACTAAAAGGACCTTCATCTCCTTGCTGAAAAATAATAAACCAGAATATAATATAAGAAAAAATACCAGAATATAATATAAGAGGATAGCTATAAAAATAAAATGAAAAATGGAAAAAGGACAATTAAAAATGTGGTGATTAAGAAAACTGATAATTGAAAATAAATATTAATATTGCAGGACTGAGATTTAGTTTAGGAGAATTATTTCATTCAACAATAAATTAAATTAATTATTAAAAAAAAGTGTCTAATTTTATAAAAATAAAACTGTATCCACTTGAAGCTAATATTGTCAAGAGCCCTAATGTAAACAATTGCCAAATAACTATTAATATTAAAGATTTAAGGAAGTGAAGCCAATTAACTAATGGTGCTTTAACTCAGAATTAAGCAGCTCAAAAAAGCATTAAAAAAATAACATACTATTTTTTATGTTAATCTCTATGCAAATGTGAAAAACTTGACTCTAATTATCTAAGTGAAAATAATAAATTACATACATACCTATGACCAAATAGTGTACAACAAACAAAATAAATAAAACTGAGCCTATTAACAACAATGCTTGAAACATCTATACCGACAATATCATTAGAGGAGAGCTAATAAATAGAAGAATTGAAATGTAGGTCATTAATTATTTCTAAAGGTATATTCTATAAATAAAATTTAATATTTGCAATTGCATGTATAAAATGACATTTTATGTAGTGAATAATAGCTTACAATGTGGGTTAAGCAGCATAACATTTCCTTCTTTCTATGTTAAAAGTATCTCTTCCGTTTTAATTTTCATATAATCTGGTAAATAATTGAGATTAGCAAAAACAAGGAAGTGTAAACTCACAAAATTAGCTAAATCACTCAATATTCCATTAGAATAATAACAGAGTTTACAACAAAGTAAATTAATAATCATTTATTAATTTTTCATAAACATAAATACAGCAATTAAATCATGATACGAATTCTTCGGTCCTCTCCCTTCATGCTATTAGCAACAATCACACACCTGCTTCAAATCAAGCTACTGTCCTGGCCTCTGAGCCTTTCCTTAAGAAAAAAGCTGATTTCGGAAAGTGTGCACACCAATCTAATCCTACCGCAGGTCAAAGATAATATTTCCTCTGCTTATTGCAATATTCTCCATATATTTCAAAAGAAAAATTCAGTTAAATAATCCCTGTTGTCTGCCTTTCCAACCCCTCCCACCTCATCTCACTGGTTGCTTCTTAGTTTAGTTCTGCACTCTGAGATATGAACATAAACTTCCATCTGAGATCTCTCCATACAGCACTATTGATACACATAAAGTTTATTTCATTTTTCATATTGTATAGTGGATTAAATAGGATTATTTACCCCGACGTCTGCCTTTCCAACTTTCCTTTGAAAGCATTATCCCGACCATTTGAAATGTGCCAACAAAACCCCCTCCCACCCCTTCTCACTGGTTTTCTCTCTGTTAAGCTCTTGACTTGGAGTTTTGACCATAAACCTCCCTTCCCTTGGAGATCTCTCCAAACATCACTATCGGTACATATAAAGTTTTTATATGCAACATTAACATTTATAACTTATATTGCTAAAAGGAGGTTAAAATAAATTTGTATTGTATAGTTTTATCGGTAAATTTTTTCTCCCAAATAACATACCTCATCTCTGTCGGTTCATTCCAATCTATAATTCTATAATAATAATAATTTTATTGAGTGTAATAGTGTGAATTGAATTTCAGCCCTAACATTGACATTTACAATTCATATTGTATCATATTTGTATTGTTTAGTTTAAGCTGTCAAATTTTTTCTGTCATAAAATACCTCATCTCTGTCGGTTCATTCTAATCTATAATCTTTAAGTGTAATAGAGTGTATTGTATTTCAGCCCTGATGATGAATCATGAGTTGAGTCAAAAATTCTGCAATAATAAAATAATTACCCAACAATTTTGGGGTAATTTATTTTCTGATTCTGTCCAAAACCCTGACTAATTTCTCAAGCAAAATTTATATATATATATATANACAGGGATTCCAGTTATAATACAACAAAAATCATTCTAAATAAAACTTAAAGACTTATTATAATGACCAAATCAGCCTTTTCAATTAATACACAAAACAGAGAATGGTGAAAAAAAAAAAAGAAAAAAAAGAAAAGAAGATGACAGTTCAACAGAAACTAAAAGGAATAACATTAAATCTATCAAGGTTGCTCTCAATACTCAATGTTCTTTTTATTGAGAGTGAAAGTTAAAACAAATTGGGGTCCATGCACATAGAAAAGTATGCAGACTATGGTCATAGTGGTGAAAAAAACACAGAATTAACAACAAAATCATGCAGGTCCAAACCTCAGAAATTGTGGCTTCTTTATCTGCTTTACTTGAACGCTAAATAAAAGTAATTGTTTAGTAATACGGCAATAAATAAGACAATAAACAATTAAAATATATAAATATAATAAAATACTGTAATAAAATTTTTTTATCAGAATAAAGTATTTTAATAATAAAAGAAAAAGGGAAAATTAATTTTTGCTGTTTGCAGCTAATAAAAAACAAAACAGAATGAGACACTGAAGTACCAGGCCATTCATCAAGTCCTCCTATAGTTCTTTAAGAAAGTTTAAAATAAACAAAAATTATTAATAACTAAATTTATTTGTCAAAAAACTCTTTGTTACAATAAATAAACTTCTCCCAAAGTTATGATAAATCCCAAATTCTTTCTTTAAAAAACAGCTGATTGTCAAAAAAATTCTGTCTGAGATGGTTGTTTAGAGAACTAAACAGGTGGTTATCAGTAGGCGAATGGTCTGGGGGGAATAGGGTGGAGGTGGCAAAACTTCTCAGCCATTCTTGGCCAATATATGCCTGGTCAATTTGGCAGTGTGTGGACGAGTATTGTCCTGGAGAAGTATAGCCCCTTTTCTATTAATTAAGCTGGGATAAAAAAAGCTTTAGATTTGAGTGGTAATGGTCCAATATTGTGGAGTAAACATCTGCAGGGAGAGTTCGCCCTTCATTCAGAATCTTGAAAGATTTAGCTGTCTAGAATACAATTAGCAAACCTATCTTTGGATGTAGATCAGGTATTGGAACTTTTTCGGTTACTCGTCATCCGACAACCACTTTTATAATCATCTAAAATTATTGTACAAAACCTATTTTTTATTGCAAGTTATGATCCTGTCTAAAAAGAGTTATATCTTAAAGTGGAAAGATAAAGAAGATGCAGTTGTTAAGTGGCTTACCATATTAGCTTCTACAAGTTTATGAGAAGTAATTTATTCAGTTTTTCACTTGTCCCAGTTGATGGAGATAATTCCAGGCAATTGAAGAAATATTAGTTGTTATGGCCACCTCTAAACAACTTTGGTGAGGATTATTCTTCGAACTTTCTCTCAATCAATGACCTTTGGCCAGCTCGAGAGAGTATCATCTTCGAGTGTCTTGTCTCCTGCACCAAATTTGGCAAACCAAAATTCTGCCTTCCGCTCAGAGTTAATTTTCTTAAAAAACAGAGCATATTTTTTTGGCAGCTTCAATTGTTCACGTAGGCTTCATCGGTCGTCAGATGTATTTACCATTTCATCTTCCGGGTTGGACCGAGTCAAATTGTTCTTATTTGCCGAGCTTTCGCACATCATGAGCGAAAGCTCGGCAAATAAGAGCAATTTGACTCGGTCCAACCCGGAAGATGAAATGGTAAATACATCTGACGACCGACGAAGCCTACGTGAACATCTAACCAACCTGTACGGGGAGGATGTTGTTCAGAGAATGAAGAGAATTGACAAATTCAGATCGAAGAAAATGAGACTCCTGGCACAACTAGCATTTCTTAAGAGATGCAGAGACCATGACGTACTACCCACGTGTTCTAAAGTGACAAAAAAAGGATGTAGTCAACGCATGCAGAACATATTGGCAAGATCCTCAAAGATGATACTCAAGGCGCAGATAAACGACACACGATCCGAACTTGCTTCGATTGAGAAGAAACTCTTTTATGACCACTCTATGCTTTCAAATCTTGTTTCAAAGGAAGACTGGGACAAGATAGACCGTCTCACCTGGGAAGCAGCTCAACGGGACTTCCTCAATCACACTGACTCGCAAAAGAAGAAGTTTAGAAAACTCACAGCATCGAAGACGACTATCAACAACATATGTGAAGACTCTCTAAAGAAAACTGTTGTTAACCTCACCAATGAAAAGATTCCCAGAGAGACACTTCAGGTTCTACAGAAAGGCTTCAACTACGCCGTATTCCTACAGAGAAAATTATAACAAGCGTCGAAGCCTGTATCATGAACCTTGAACCAGAAGCAGCTGAAACAATCCGTCAAGACGTCAGTCATGCTCTAAGGAAGGCCAAGCCACCCAAACCGAACCTCAACAAAGAAGAATACAAAGCACTAAACGACCTGAAAAAACGTGAGGACCTGGTCATCACCCCGGCCGATAAGGGCAACGCCACCGTTATCGTGAAGAAAGAAGACTACCTGAAGAAGATGCAGGCACTCCTCGATGACGACACCTACAAGAAGCTTGAGAAAGATCCTACAAAGACCAGTAACCAGCAGGTCATCTCCATAATCAACTCAAACAACGACGAACAGGTAAAGAAGAAGTCACTCAAGATATCAGACCCCGTCCCACCAAGACTCTACGGACTGCCAAAAATACACAAAGAAGACATACCCATGAGGCCCATCGTCTCGACTATCGGCTCACCAACATACTACGTAGCGAAATACATCGCAAAGAAACTGAAGCCTCACGTCGGTAACACTAAACACCATATTAGAAACTCCAAACACTTCGTCAACATTCTTCAAGACATCAGAATCGAAGTACATGACATCCTCGTTAGCTTCGACGTAAAGTCCCTCTTCACCAAGGTCCCCATTGAAGAAACTCTGAACCTGATGAAAAACCTCCTCACGGAAGAAGAATTTAGTCTGGCCAAGTTAAGTCTCCAATCGACCTACTTCCTCTACAACGGCAAATACTACTCACAACTTGAAGGAGCACCCATGGGATCACCACTAAGTCCACTTGCAGCCAACCTGTACATGGAAGACTTCGAACGGAGAGCTCTCGAATCTGCACCACAAGCACCGGTCTGCTGGTATCGATACGTCGACGATACGTTTGTCATCTGGAGACACGGCCGAGACTCGCTGGAAGGGTTCCTTCAACACTTGAACAACATGCACAAGAACATCCAGTTCACCATGGAACTCGAAGAAGAAGGAAGACTACCGTTCCTGGACGTACTCGTAACAAAAAAGGATCACCTCTTGAGCCATTCAATCTACAGGAAACCCACGCATACAGACAGATACCTACATGCCACTTCCCACCACCACCCGGCTCAGAAGGAAGGAGTCATCAACACTCTACTCAACAGAGCGGAGATACTCTCAGAACCAGCCCAACTACCGAAAGAAAGAAGACACTTGAAGACCGCCTTCATGAAGAATGGCTACGACCGCAACACTATAGACAAGATCCAGAGAAAGAGAAATATGCAGCGCAACAAGGAAGAACGAGAAGCCGAAGAATTCCAAGGACAAGTGACCATCCCATACGTCAAAGGGACAACAGAGAAGATCGCCCGAATACTAAAAAATCACAAAATAAGAACAACATTCAACACGGACAGAAAAATAACAGACATCCTTCCGAAACCTAAGGATAAACTTGGACTTCGGACTCCAGGAATTTACAAGATTCCCTGCTCCTGCGGAACTTCTTACATCGGTGAAACCGGAAGGACGATAGACACACGTCTCAAAGAACACATCGCAGACATCAAACACGGACGCACAGAAAGGTCAGCTCTAGCAGAACACTTCGCCAACACCTGCCACCACATCAAATTCGAAGACGCCTCAATACTGGCCCGGGAAAGCAACTACTATCGACGAACCATCAGAGAAGCCATCGAAATAACCAAGAATCCGAAAAATATCAACAGAGAAGACGGATACAGATTGAGCAAAAACTGGAAACCAGCGCTAATTGACAAGAGGATCCAACCAATCAGTGACCAGCTACCTGACTACTCCAGAGACCAGCCACCAGAACACAGTATCAACCAATGGGAAGGCAGACTTCGCCCAAGGACAAGACCGCGCCGGGATTATACACCACCTGGTGTATAAAACATGGTAAATATATACCATCTGGATTTTTAAAAATCTCTCTTTACAACTCTCATTCTCTTTTCAGCCCTGAAGAAGCCATCACATGATGTGCGAAAGCTCGGCAAATAAGAACAATTTGACTCGGTCCAACCCGGAAGATGAAATGGTAAATATAGCTTCAATTGTTTTTTAAATTGATTTTATACTCATAAAACAAAATTGACCTAATACAAGTTTCCAACAGAATCGATTTCCACTAGTCAGTTACTATATTTACAGGGGACAAGATTGAAATTAATCATTCCTTTCACAAAAGATTAACATTTGTTTCCATGACTTAATAAATTTCAATCTTAAATTCATTGAACAGCAAAGGCTATAGAATAATATTGAGGATCTGTGAGGAGCACAAATTAGGATTAGACCAGTATGGAAGGGACCACTTGATTTTTATTAGATCCAGAATCTCCTAGAAGATTCTATATGTTAGAAAAGCAGCTCACCAGCAGCCCTCTAGCCAGTGCCTACACAATACAGTGTCAGTGACAATTCAATGTTGAGTGACAGGAGCTAGAGAGTTCTCTAGTCTACAAATCTCTTGCAGACAATTTAGCAAAAGGTCTCTTGTTCTCGGAGATTTCCATGGTCTGAGTCAATATTCATATTTTTTTCTTCCAGTTTGGACCCTGGAAAGGCAGGCATTCGTTGCACCACCGAAATCAAACGGTCCTTGTCCTTCTCCTCTTTCCTCATTTCTATTGTAACCCTAAAGAAGCTCAGAGCATGATGAGCGAAAGCTTGGTTGTTAAAAATAAAATGACATGGCACAAACCGGAAGAAGAAAATGAATGAATATGAATATAAGGCCTCTTTATGAATTTTATTCATTTAAACATTTTGTAATTATCTGGAAGTAATTAATTTTTTGTTTATTTTTATTTATTAGTAAGTAAGAAAAGTAGATTTAATTGTTATCTATAAATATTTGTTATAAGTAGGTATAGTCATTTATTGGTAGGTTAATTGTTAATCATTTAGGTCTTTAGAGTAAAATTATTTATTGTAATAAATTAACTTTAATTTTTTTTTGGTTGCAATTATTATTGACCTCTAGCATACAACAATAAAAATTAAAATCATAAACTAGAAAACGATAGGACTTTTTGAATTACTTGTTACTTGTTTCAGGATATTTTATATAAAGTTATCCTTCTTTTGAAAAGCTTGCGGTAATCAGGTATTTTCATAATGCAGATTCATTATAGTAAGCATGATGAATGTTATTGGGATTAAGGTTAAGCTTTCCTCGAGAAGAAAAGCTTGCCCTATACCACAGACAACTTTTACTTTCTAACATTTTTTGTAAATACATAAAATAAAATATCATATTTAAATAACCCAAAACCAATTTTGTGATTTCAAACAAAACTATATACTTTGATAAAACTGAATATATAAATTAAAATATTTATTCAAAAATGAGTCTTTAAGGGAATTGAAACTTCACCATAATACAAAACAAGTCTAATTGTGGCTTTGAGAATGTGTGTATAGGCGCACTCTCTCGTCTAAAAATCTGAAGCTGAAGTTTTAGGTACCTTGTGGGAAGTTATTCAATCACGTGAACTTGGAAAACATCATCAAATCATATTAAATGACTCTGAGCATACCTTGCAATGGGGAGAGAGGACTGTGGTTCTCTCTCTAGCAAGGCATTTTACTAAGCATTTCATATCATCATTACTTTTAGTTATATTAAGTTTAGGTAATAATAATGTAAATCATACAACTTTTTTTTCTCATGTTTTCTTAACTTAAGCCTTAGCATTTCAACTGCCCTAAAGATGTCTTATAATGTAAGCCAAACCGTTGGCAGAAAAAAATAAATTACTTTTTTCTTAAATTTTTGTTTTAATCAACCTTGACTAAACCTTAACAAATTCTCTACTTATAATCTCCACAGTCAAAAACTCTCCATTTAAACTTATTTTTACATTTCAGTTTCCTTATCTAACATTCATCATGAAACTAAAACTTTAAAATTTAGAGGTCAGCTGTGACCTCTTTGATAATCAAGGGGACTTATGTCCCAGAATAAAATTTTTTTTCTTTCTTTTAAAATTTAGGAGAAAATTACATTTTTTATTTTTTTGTTAGAGTACAATAATCTATTTTAGAAGAAATGAACTAATATTCAGTTATTTATACTTGCTTAACAAATAATTGTGAATAAATAATAAAACAATCGTTAAACAAGCTTATAAGTATTAAAATTTTTATTTTATTTCAAAACTCCAGGAATTTGAAAGTTATCACCATACAACTAAATTATATAGAAAGGTTAATCTCAATTTTCTGTAAAATGGGTAATTTTTAGAAATTAACAATTAAAATAAAAATCAGCAATACCTTATAAGCAAGTCGAAGGCCAGTTTTGTTCAGCATCCAGAAAGGACAGTAAAGGCTGTACACATGTGTCCCATTAGAGTTCACTACATGAGCACCTAGTTCCATTTTCAGAGTGGCATTTTCGTAGCTATAAAAAGTCCACACTAACATATCTGGAGGGTTCTCTTCCAAGAGGTTTTTACAAGACCATTCTCGGTCTAAATAATTTGGTATCTAAAATATATTTTAAAAAAAATGTAAATTAATAGAAATGATTATTCAAGTAGAAATAAATTTACTGCAATAAACAATAAGATATATTCTACAAATACGGCAACTGAAATTCTACAAACTGGAAAAGCATGTTACTTCTTCTTCATTTTAGTCTCTTTTCAAGTTATCGTTTTGTTTTCCCTAAATATAAATTTAAGGAAAACAAATAAATATTTAAATAAATGACACAATAAGTTTATTTTCACCTGTTAGCCATAGTTTCTACCCTTTATAAAAATCAGGGTAGCTAACGAATATGGCAATCGTCTTTTATTTTGACCTGGTACTTGCTATTCTCCAGTGTTGTCCAATACAAAAGCCTTGGCTTCAAACTTTTGAATTTATGACACATTTAGATTTCTTCCCATCTACCTACAGTATGGAATGTTGCTGGCTATCGCATCAGATGGGCATTGATTCCTCATGATTGATTTTTACATGAGTAGCAGTGGCGGCTGCTTTCGCCCAAAACATTTCAGGTAGGTTAACATCCTACAGATGAAGAAAACACATTGCCATGTAATTTAAGACAATTTTTTTGTTCTGCTAATCTATCCTGCTCAGGAAACACGCTGTAAGATAACCTCCTGATAATACTATTTTTATTTAAGTATTCATTAGTGTTGGCGACTTTCACATCTGCCACAATTTAATTTGAATTAAATTAAAATAAATTTTAAGTATATTTATAATTGAATTGTGTAAGTTGTGTTGCCCCATCTCACCCCTCTCTCTCACACCTGTCTCTCTCTCTCCTCGCGTGCGTACTCGTCGCTGGCTGAGGAGTGGCTGCTTAGTCCCCTGTTAATCCCGCTACTGGACTCTTGCCCCCCTGGGCCTCTGCCTGCCGGACACCAGTTAGTCCTCGCTAGACCACCTAGCCCACTGCATTACGCTGGCAGCCTTCACTTTATGGGACACTCCAACTAGCTTCCAGGAAAGCCTGAGATGCCCACAGATTTCATAGGACTGCCGCAGTGTGAGGAGGATCTCCCAGCACCCATCTTCATTTTGGGACTCGTAGCCGCTCTCTTCAGACCGATAAGTACCCTTGGTGCACATTATTTGAGAGAGGGGCAATTTTTCTGGAGACTTTATTAAGTCCCAGATTGATTATTATTTAAGTAATTAGAAATTAATATTATTTATAATTATTCAGAAGAAATATTATTTTATTATTTGTTTGTTGGTATTCAAAGGAACATTAACTACTTAAGGAGATCATTTTTCTCTTATGTTTATATTAATAAATTTATTTTATTTATCGCTCTAATAATGCTGGCTGATATTTCCCACATCTCCTATGGTATACAGTCCCCATATTATTAACAATTAGAATGCCGAATTCACAAATTCACCTCCCTTATCAGACTAATGATTATAATATTTTTAAATTAATAGAACTATAGTAGTATAATAGATATAAGAAGTAACAAATATAAAAAATTTTACAATGCAAATTTTTTTTTTTAAATATTAGTAGATATGTAATTTCTGATTACATCTAGCATTATCAAATTTGCACAAAATTAATTCAACACCTTCTATAACCAATAAATGTTTTGTCACAATACAAATATTTAATGAAACCAATACAGTTCAATTGCATTAAAGAAGGCATTATGCTCTTAATATTGCAGAAAGAAATTTTTTTTCAATAAATAATTTCAGGTAAAACCTCCTTTATCTCTAGAGATACAATCTTAGGAATATAGCAAAAATCTTTGAAAAAATATATAATTGTCATGAAATAACTTTCATAATTAGAATAGAAACAAAATCTATCCAATAATTTTAATTAAATGTTACTTTGATAGACTTAACCCATTTGAGGTGAAAGAAAGTAAGATTAAATTAATAAAAATCTAAATCTTAACACATTTTTCAATTAAGTACAAATGCTCAATTTGTAATAAACAGGTTTAGAAATTTTTTAATTTTAATAAATCAATGTAGATCATGCTCACAACAATGAAATTAGGTACAATAGTGGAATTAGACACATCAAAGAGTCTAGCTGGATCTATAGCATACATTTAATAAAAAGTAATATACTTTTATAAAATGTATGAAACAAATTATAGAGGGCAGATTTTTTAAAAATTCATTGAAAGATGAAGGAAAAAATCACATTTTGAGTTTGGTTTAGTTTTGACCTTTTAGGCCAATTTACATCTAATTCTTGAAGAAAATATACTTACAATAACAAAAATTCATCATATTTACAACGAGTAACTTATAAATATTACATTTTTCAATCTGATTATAAATAAAATAATAGTTTTTAAATTAGAAAACAACAGCTTACCCTGATGACAATGTGTGACATGCCAGGTTCAGCTGTCGGAACTTGAATGGATTGAGCTGGAGATAGAAGGTGCTCATTGACAATTCCTTCCATGCAGACCACAATGTCAACAGGCAACAGGTTTTTGAATATTACAGTTGGCCTTATAGATATGTTAAAACAGGTGCTAAGTATGGTATGGCGATTTGTATTTTCAAAATAAATCTGCTCCATCTCTCCAATAGCCTAAATACATTTTTTTTTATACATTAAAATAATTTTATTAATATTATTTTAGAAAAATGGAAGTTCTGAAAATCAAGCAAGACCTAATATAGTTATAAGCAATTCAGTTTGTGGAAATGGTGGATAGAAATTGTCCTCCATGAGATGATTATTTTCTTTTCTTAAGTGTCTGTGTGTGTGTGTGTAAGTGATTGTGCGTCAGACAAAACCCTGTAGGAAATATGGAATTGCTGGGTACATTATGGGGCAAAATCAAACCAATACGAGTGGGGATTGCTCTGAGTCAGATGCAAATAAAAAAGAAGTATTTTATTTGCTGCAGTGGGCATATTATTTAGTTTAGAATAATGATACTCATTTTTGCTATATCATGAAATGGAATATTCTAGGACTTACACACTGTTTAAACCCTAAGTTATAATTTGTGATTTCTTGATAACACAATTAGTTTTCTTAATCAACATAAAAACATATAATAAATATTATTTTTTTGTGGTATTTAATCCCAAAGAAATTTGAACAATTTTTACTGTAAGGGAACAGAATAAAAAGTCTAACTGTCCCAGCCAGGACTCTAACCTGGATCTGGATATCCGGGCCGGTGCGTTTTCCATTTACGCTACAAAGACAAGTCTGATAAGTTATTCAATTCCCCGCACTAGTGTCGAGAGTTTAACCTCCGAGGCAGACGAATATATCGTCTTATGCTCGGAGGAGCTGACATTGTCAAGCTGTTTAAATGACTCTCGTTATTTACTTTTAAATTTTAATATTATGTCAACAACTGAACAATGTCAATTCCTCCCAGGGGAATTTAATAACTTATCAGACTTATCTTGGTAGCATAAACGGAAAATGCACCGGCCCGGATAGCAGGAGATCCAGGTTCGAGTCCTGGCTGGGACAGTTAGATTTTTTTATTCTGTTCTCTTGCACTAAAAGTTGTTAAAATTTACGTGGGATTAAATAACACAAAAAATAATATTTATAATATTAAAATTTAAAAGTAAATAACGAGTAATTTAAACAGCTTGAAAATGTCAGCTCCTCCAAGCATAAGACGATATATTCGTCTGCTTCGGAGGTTAGACTCTCGACACTAGTGCGGGGAATTTAATAACTTATCGGACTTGTCTTGGTAGCGTAAATGGAAAACGCACCGGCCCGGATAGCAGGAGATCCAGGATCGAGTCCTGGCTGGGACAGTTAGATTTTTTATTCTGTTCCCTTGCACTAAAAATTGATAAAAAACATATATTTTGCCAGGGTAGACTACAGTTTTGTTCTTGGTACAGTCTGCTTAAAATGCAAACTTATAATTAAAAGTATAATGCTAGAGAAATTAGTCAGGGTTTCGGCCAGGATCAGAAAAATAAAATACTCCAAATTTTTAGTATTTTATAGTAATATTATTATTTTCATTTACTATTATCAACCTTGACTGAACATCAAAAAATTCTCTACTATGCAATTTTTAAGTTCTTTGAGCTTAAAAATTTTAATTTTAATTTAACTACTTTAAAGTCTTATGTTTATATTATATTATGTTTATATAATTTTAGGTACCTTGAAGCTAAAAGTGTTACATAAATTTCAATTTAATTTCATTAAAATCAATTAAGTAGTTACAAAATAGGAACCTGAGGCATTTAGATCAGAAGAAACTCTCTCAGACATCAGTGTAAACCATCAATTTACTATATGACCATTCGTGACAGGGCACAGAGAACAAGAAATGTACAGCTCCATGCATTCAGCAAAATGGCCAGGTCGATAGGTGTAACCATTTAGATGGCAGATAAATTTTAAACTATTAACCTCATAATTTAACTCTCTTAAAGTTGATGAATGAAGCTCAAAATAATTGAGACACATTGCCATTCTGGATTGAATCTAGATTTTAATTGAAATTGGCTTATTAGTTTTTAAGAAATTTTAATGAAATATGAAACACTTACTGCTGACAGAAATTTTTTCTTATTTAATTTTTAATCATACATGACTCAGAAAAAAATCCAAAAAAACACCATATTTTATAGGGAATTTTGATTTTGGATTTTCAAGTAAATATCAATAGCTTATTTTCCAAGAAAAGGATAAACAGATCAAAAATATGTAAAAGCCATTAGTATCAAATTATCCCAATTTTTTTTACAAAGTAATTTTTCCAAAAAACTATTTAAATCTGTATTTCTTAAAATTAGGGTTTAGGATCTCACAAAACTTACATTATTAAATAACAAAGAATTTTATTGTTACGGTACCTGATTCAGAAAATCTTTGTCTCATGTTTATTTATAACTCCTGTTTAAAGGTTTAAAAAAAATACACTAATTTTGTAACATTTTTAGGGTCAAGGCTTTGGAATCATTCATAAAATTAAAAATAATTTTTTTTTCAACAATTTATTGATTTTGATTTTATTAATTGTTTTTCATTTAATACATAAAACTAAAAGTTTTTGGCAAGCCATACATCAAATAACCTCAGTTTTTTGAATATAAAAATAATTATTTAACGAATTATTCTATAAAACGTCTAATACCTCTAATTTAATTTTGGATTCATGTAAAATTTAATTTCTGCCATTCATTTTATAGCTAAAATAATTATACATTTTTATGATTAGATGTTTTTTGTTAGGGTTCGGTCAAGGTAGATCCAAAAAATAAAAGTTAAAAAAAATGTGTAATTTTTTAATTATCTGCCAACGTTTCGGCTTACCTTGTAAGCCATCTTCAGGGCTGTTGAACATGAAGACGAGAGAGGACGTCCTGTCCCTAAGTTNTTAGAATTTTTCTTATTCTCAGTGAGAAATATGGCTGAATGACCTATTTAAGAGTTTTGTATTTTTATTGTCTTTCAGCTGCAAAAAACTATAAAATAATTTAAATTAACAATACATAACATGAATTACCCGTAAAAATAGAGGAATGCCCCTTGCTTGTTCATCCTCACCCTTTGGGTTACACCTGAGGATCTTGTTCTTAAGTATACAGTTCTGAAGATCCTTCCATACATATGGCACAATTGAAATTGTATACCTGAAGAGGCAAAACAATATTAAATTAAAAAAAAAAAAAATTTTCTACTCATATAGGAAAAAAAATAAAAAACTTAAAATTAACTTACCCTTCAATGCTAAAGAAGAGTTCAGTAGTCTGGGTATAAATGGCATCAATAGGAATATTTATTTTTTCTGTTGGTTCAATAGTTCCTATAAGGTGCAACTCATTTTCTCTATTGGTCATTGAATATATGTTGACAGGCATATTAAATGCGTTTTCCACCTAAAAATTAAGACAAAGAAATAATTTAATTATTCATCATGTTGCATAAATAAAGGAATTAACTAGTTTATGAAGACATGTAAAAAACTAATAGAAAAATTATTATTAGACCTTTCTGTATATTTGCTTACTTAATAACTGAAAGCTAGTATGATAAAATAAAAATAAATAATACCAATATATAATTAACCTTTGAGGACAGAATAAAACAAAAAACAAGATCATTCAAATAAATAAACTAGTAATAAGGTACTGAATTATAGAACTCAATAAGCCATAATTGTTTAAATATGAGATTATAATTTTTACTAATTACAGAAGTAGAAATATAAATTCATTTTGGCAAATTTTAAAGTCAATAATTAGTTCTATGGTAAATTTATTTAAAAACCCATGAAGTAGGAGAATGCTTTATTTTAAATTAACCCAATAATTTGACAACATACTGATTATTAATAACTGATGAAGCATAAAATGCTTAATTAAACTCGGAAATGTATAATTGCATTTCTTTTTTCCACAAAAGGAGTATTTGAAAAACAACAAAAATATGTAAATTTTAAATATATTATGTATCTTATCAATCAAAGTTGCTTTAGAGCGCACCTTAAAAAAATTTTAGCAACCAATTTATATGTACCTACAAATAATTTTTTTAAACAATTAACAACTTGGTTTTGATTAAACAATCCTCTACAATACCTTTTCAACTTAAAACAAGAGGGTATTTGGTATCAAAACACCAATATCAGCTTCTGCAAAGCTATGAACAAAATACAATTAAATATATAAATAAATATTGAGTTAATTTTTGCATGAGATATAATATGCCCTTTGAGTAAAAGGGAGGACAAGTATTCTGGTGCAAAGGGTCATTGAAAAACAAAATATCAAATTAAAATTAATATTGTCAGGTGAACACCATTAGCCCTAAACAGATTGTACTGCTTTTTGCTTATGATAAAGCAAAATAAAAAATAAGAAAATAAGCTTATAAACTTTTTTTTTCCAAAACATGAAAATAACTAACTGAAAAGACAAACCTTATAAAAAATTCAGTCAAAATGCAAGTTCTCCTTTACAATTGTACTAAAGGCACACAATCGATATTTTAGAAAGAATAAAAATAACACAGGGCAAAATGTCAGAAAAAAATTTCAACAGAGATAGATTCTAGAACCTTTAAAACAATATAAACATTTGTTCACGTAGGCTTCGACGGTCGTCAGATGTATTTGCCGTTTCTTCTTCCGGGTTGGACCGTGTCAAGTTGTTGATATTTGCCGAGCTTTCGCACATCATGTGATGGCTTCTTCAGGGCTGAAAAGAGAATGAGAGCTGTAAAAGAGAGATGGCTTCTCTGATGGTCCGTCGATCGTAGTTGCTTTCCCAGGCCAGTATTGAAGCGTCTTCGAATTTGATGTGGTGGCAGGTGTTGGCGAAGTGTTCTGCTAGAGCTGACCTCTCTGTGTGTCCGTGTTTGATGTCTGCGATGTGTTCTTTGAGACGTGTGTCTATCGTCCTTCCTATTATTAACTACTATCGACGGACCATCAGAGAAGCCATCGAAATAACCAAGAATCCGAAAAATATCAACAGGGAAGACGGATACAGACTCAGCAAGAACTGGAAACCAGCGCTAATCGACAAGAGGATCCAACCCAACCAATCAGTGACCAGCTACCTGACTACTCCAGAGACCAGCCGCCAGAACACAGTATCAACCAATGGGAAGGCAGGCTTCACCAAAGGACCACACCGCGCCGGGATTATACACCACCTGGTGTATAAAACATGGTAATTATATACCACCTGGATTTTTAAATCTCTCTTTTACTGCTCTCATTCTCTTTTCAGCCCTGAAGAAGCCATCACATGATGTGTGAAAGCTCAGCAAATACCAACAACTTGACACGGTCCAACCCGGAAGAAGAAACGGTAAATACAAATATAAACATTATCATTTATAAATATTAATTTACTTGTGGTTTACTATCCCACGTAAATTTTAAACAATAAATGAGAGGGAATAGAATAAAAAATCTATCTCTCCCAGCCAGGACTCGAACCTGCTGTGTTTGGAATTTAATAAGTTGTCTAGCTCGACCCTGTGGTGTAATGGAAGCATACCGGCCCGGAAAACAGGAGATCCAGGTTCGATTCCTGGCTGGGATAGATAGATTTTTTATTCTATTCCCTCTCATTAATTATATTGTTTATAAAGGTTATCCTCACCACTCACCTATATAAGATATATAGTGCTAGGAAAGGAAACATTTAAGATAACCAGATGGTTTGATTTTAATTTATCTTAAAAATATTTTACATTAGAGGGTACACGAGGTCAGACAATCTTCCCTAGATTTTTATCAATATTTAGACCAAAGCACTGAGTAATGACTGTGGTTTCATCCAATGCATTAAAGTCCAGGAATACATCGAGCAAAAAGGACTTGGACAATTAATGAACATTTATAGAGCACCGTAATAATTTGATGTATTTATTAATAAATTATTTCCCCCTATTGCTTGGATATTAACCTTTTAAAGACCCATACAACTTAGTCTCACTTGAAATCAGTACAAATAGGCTTTATTTACAGTATACAATTATTTTTTTATTCATATAATTAAATATTTTGCTAATTTGTATTGAAATTAAATACTCCAAAGCTCCTTATACATTCATATTTTTTTATACATAAAATGCCTATATGGCTGTAGAGAGCCCATTGTGGTATATTTTTTTGAACAGCTCTTCCACTTACTATGGAAGTGTCATTAAGGCCGAGTTTCATTATTTAGCTAAGACCTCCCCAATGCAGATTTCTTTTTGTTATATTAGGAGCTATTTTATCAGTGAAAACAATTTTTTTTTTTATATTTTGAGTTATACTTAAGTATTTGTGAGATTCTACATGACAATGTACAAAGAATAGAAACATATACTATAGATACTATAGATGAACTGCATTTTGCTGTGTTTCAAAATATAATCACTAAAGAACATAAACCACAACTACTAAATAAGAAAGAAATTTACTTAAAGGAAATATAATATAAGCCATTTACAAAACCTTTTGAGTATTTTATCAAAGATTTTTCAAGTACCTTGTCAAACTTGATAAGTTTCACTCAAATTGAATGTATTGAATAAATTAAGGAAATCTTTTTATTAAATAGTCATGTCAGACTTTGCTGATGAAATAATGAAAATAAATTATTATTAGTTACCTGTATGATACCTCTAAGAGTAATAACTGTTTGTCCATTAGAAACAGTGACATCAGAGACAATCCCCCATTGGTCATTCCCTGGGCCTCGATGGTTCAGAAGGAAAAATCTCTTAGCTGCTTTCATTACTGGTATGAGAATTTCACAGTTGTATGTTGGAATCTGTATCAGCCAAACACAAAAATATGAAGAAAATGAATTATACTTCATGTTGGGATATTGATTCAAGTAAACAGTCACCACCCCTTTGGGGCACCCTTAAAGAGTTTATTCTAGAGGACTGGCCCTAAAAAAAAGAAGAGGTTAAATGGGATTCTCATTTCTAAGAGTGATACTAAAAAAAAAAAAAAAAAAAAATTGTGTTTTTCCTGTTTAAGGCGCTGATTCTCTTCTGGACCAGTGTTTAAAGCTTTTTCTCCAAGTATTCTATGTTTAGGAATTTAATAAAAAATCTTATCATACAATATATTAAGTCAATTACTATTAGCATAATTATAAATATTCATGATATTTTTTAAAAATAATTTTGCTAGGCTAAAATTTAACTTTTATCTTCCATTTTAACATCAGTTATTTATAACAAAAATGAAAAATGTTGTGCAACAGAGGTTTTTTTTAAGTGAAATAATATTTTTAAAATTTAATTCATTCATTACCTGAAATTCTGTCTGGTTTAATATTACAATAATAAAAATTGGGATCAGTACTTGTTGCTATAAATCAATATCACAGAACTGCACTGTATATTTTTATAATTATAATAAAATATAATTATAATTTTTAAGTTAAATAAATTCAATAAGTTTTCTAGCGGGCCTTTTGAAAAAGGGCTTTCTTTTGAAAGAACTAAGTTGTTTACATTCAGGTTCCCTGCTTTTAGGTCATCAGCAAAAAAGAGTGAGAGCAGTTGTTGATTGCTGAAGAAGGACCACATGTCCTTGCATAGATGGCAACACTAATGATGGCAACATGCATATACTTATTGCATTGATTCTCAATAGAGCCCACAAGTACCCAAGAACAGTCTATAACCTGTTTCCAATTTAAGTCCGGCATATGCCATTCTGATACAATTGTCTCAAGACAGAAATCAGTGCTTCTCAAATTAAGACACTCAATGCCACCTTTACTCTACCCTTTGGCATACAGTCGTAGATCTGCTCTAGATCAGTGAAAGTGTTACACAGATTTCTTGATAAGCTGCCGGAGGGATAAGGATATTACCATAACTTGAGCAGCTCATTGTGAACCCTATCCGACCTTCGGGGGAAAGGAAATCATTTTATAATTTGTTCCTAAGCAGATTTACAATAAAATTAATAATTACAAGTACTTTAATATTTAGTAAGAAAGAAAAATACTACCTAAAAGATTAAGAGATCTTAAAAAAA